>JAMFTS010005316.1:0-27777 GCA_028095005.1 Rhynchospora pubera | reverse complement strand
TAAGTGATAAAAGAAAGAAGAACTGATCTTCTTTTTTGATTACCTTCCTCGCGTATGTATAAGACCGAATCCATTTGATTTCTAAAAAAGATTCCTAATCCTGAACTTTTCGAGGAATCCTTCATCAGTGGTTGGGAATGACTAACCCTTTCACTCACTCCTTTTGACCTTGGTTCCGTAGGAGGAAGTCAGAAAGACTGATAAATAGAACCATCTGATTTGATTCGTTCTCAATAGCCATGAGATCATCATCTTAGGGTGATCCTTTTGTCAACGGATGCTCCTATTCCACTTGTAGTCTCTGAAGGATGAGAACCAACTCTAGTAGCATCTACATCGAGAATTCAAGCATTGTATACGTCATTAGTCCGATCCTTTGTAGGAACTACCCGTAATAACGAACTTGCAAAAAGGATCTGTTTATCATAAAGAGATTTGTTGTTCCTGACCCTGCTTCACCTTAATTGGTATTTGAACAAAAAGACCACAATCCACTTTTGGTAAAAGTGATGTCTTGATCCGAGTGGGGATAGCATTTCTCTTTTGCATGTCTATGGAGTTTTGAAAAACCCAAACATCTCATAGAGGTAGGAATTTGTCGAACGAACCGCACTCCTTCGTATACATCAGGGGTCCATTGATGAAAAGGGGCTGGGGAAAGCTTGAACCCAATTCCTACAGTGATGAATATAAGCGCAATTGAGATTCCTGAGGAGTTATACATTTGTGTATTGATAAGACCATTCACTATCTCTTGAAGCTCGATCTCACCTCCAGATGAACCGTATAGCCAAGAGAAACCATGAACCAGAATAGAAGAGCTTGCCCCACCCATGAGTAAATATTTCATAGTAGCCTCATTCGACCGTACATCTCTCTTGGTATATCCAGATAATAGGTAGGAACAGAAACTGAAACATTCTGGAGCTACAAAGATAGTTATTAAATCGTTAGCACCACATAGAAACATTCCTCCTAAAGTAGCTGTTAATACGAATAAAAGAAACTCTGTTATAGCCATTTCTGTACATTCAATATACTCTACGGATAGAGGAATACATAGAGTGGAACATAGTAAAATAAGAAATTGAAAGATCTCGTTGAAATTGTTCGTTTGGAAATTTCCCGAAAAGCTAATTCTAGGTTCTTCTCTCCATCGGAACAATAGGGCCGTTATGCTTATTACTAAACTTGTTGCAGAGATGGAATAGAACCAAGGTCTATCTTTCTGATCAGAGGTTGAATCGATCATCAGAAGAAGAATTAGGCCAAAAATAAGGATACATTCTGGGAAAATGAAGCTCCCATGGAAGAAAAGTAAATGAAAGGCTTTCATAAAAATTCTCGTAGAATCGAGAATGAAGTTTTCATTCTGTACATGCCAGATCATGAATTAGTAACTGCATTGTTTCAAACTTTCTATTTTTGGAATGGGATATTTACGGAATCCCCATGAATAAATAGGATCAAACCGGATTCCATGATATTTCCATAAGATTCCTATTCTTAAGCAAGCCCCCTCGCTCGGGGGCTTAGCTGATCATGATTTATGTTTTATCTTTCTTTTCCTTTTTATTTGTTTCGATAAAGATATCGTCCGATTCTCTTTCTATTGATTCTTTTCCGATCGAGATGTATGAATCCATGGACCTATGTAAATCCATAGATCCCGTTCATGAATTAACGAAAATGAGCAAAACTTCTACTTGCCTCTGCCCTTTTATGAGTCTCCTCCTTTTTGCGTATGGCCTTACCACGTTTTTTTGAAGCAGCATCTATTAATTCGGAACTTAATTGTGAAGTCATACTTGTACCCGAACGCTTTCGGGATGCTTCTAATAACCAACGAATGGCAAGTAATATTCCTTGTGGAAGTGGGATTGCAACAGGGACTTTATAAGTCTTTCCGTTTTTTCCTCTTCTTGTTTTTACTCCTACCCTGGGAGTTACTCTAAGTATTGCTTGACGTAAAATAGATACTGGATTTTCTTTTGTCTTTTTTTCAATATCTAACGCGGCTCGATAGAAAATTTGATAAGCCAATGATTTTTTTCCGTGTTTCATCATACGGTTAACCAACATGTTAACGACTCGACTACAAGAAATTGGATCGAATTCTGCAGTTTTTTTCTTTGCAGTACCTCGACGTGACATGAGCGTGAAAGAGGTTAAAGAATCCGTTTTCTTTTTATAAGGGCTAAAAACGAATCAATTTTTTTTTTTTGGCTTTTTGACCCCATATTGTAGGGTGGATCTCAAAAGATAGGAAAGATCTCCCTCCAAGCCGTACATACGACTTTCGTCGAATACGGCTTTCCACAGAATTCTATATGGATCTATGAGATCGAGTATGAAATTCTGTTTACTCACTTGAGATTGAGTATCCGTTTCCCTCCTTTTCCTGTTAGGATTGGAAATCTTGTATTTTACATATCCATACGATCGAGTCCTTAGGTTTCCGAAATACATAGTTGAATGTAAAAAAAGTGCTTCGAATCATTGCTATTTGACTCAGACCTGTTCTGAAAAAGTCGAGGTATTTCGAATTGTTTGTTGACACGGACAAAGTAAGGGAAAACCTCTGAAATGATTTTCATATTGGACCCTGGACATCTAATAGTTCCGAATCGAATCTCTTTAGAAAGAAGATCTTTTGTCTCATGATAGCCTGCTCCAGTCCCCTTACGAAACTTTCGTTATTGGGTTAGCCATACACTTTACATGTTTCTAGCGATTCACATGGCATCATCAAATGATACAAGTCTTGGATAAGAATCTACAACGCACTAGAACGCCCTTGTTGACGACCCTTTACTCCGAGAGCATCTCGGGTTCCTCGAACAATGTGATATTTCACACCGGGTAAATCCTTCACCCTTCCTCCTCTTACTAATACTATAGAATGTTCTTGTAAATTATGGCCAATACCTGGTATATAAGCAGTGATTTCAAATTTAGAGGTTAATCGTACTCTGGCAACTTTACGTAAGGCAGAGTTTGGTTTTTTGGGGTTGATAGTGGAAAAGTTGACAGATAAGTTACCCTTACTGTCACTCTACAGAACCGTACATGAGATTTTGACCTCATACAGCTCCTCGTTCAATTCTTTCGAAGTAATTGGATCCTTTTCTTCGTTCGAGAATTTCTTCCCTTCTTCCACTCCGTTTCGAAGAGTAACTAAGACCAATTCAGTCACGTTTTCATATTCCAATTGAAGACTTTTCATTTATGATCAAAGGAAAAGATTTCTCTTTTACGAAACATATGCGGATCAAATCACGATCTTCTATCTAAATAAGAACAAGAACTCTTTCTCGATAGAAATCCCTTTGCCTCTCATCCTTAGAGAATTAGAAAGAAGGATCCTTTTTGAGTTTCAATTTTGTCATTTTGAGAGCTCTTCGATCTTCTACTTATTTGTTTGTTCTATTTCCTTTTTTCGATTTCCTTTTTTTCCTGGATTCTTTCATTTCATTTCGATTTTTCTTATTCTATCCCATAGGTATACCCTTTGAATCAATAGAGAACCTTTTCTTCTGTATGAATCTATATTATTCCATTCCAATTTCTTCCGGATACCTCCCAAGGAAAATCCCCAATTGAATCCAAAATTGACGGGTTAGTGTAAGCTTATCCATGCGGTTATGCACTCTTGAAATAGGAATCAACTTTCGGAAAGATTCTGGCTTTCGTGCTTTGGTGAGTTGTCCGAGATCCTTTCGATGACCTATGTTGTGTTGAAGGGATATCTATACGATCCGATCGATTGCGTAAAGCCCGCGGTAGCAATGGAACCGGGGAAAGTATACAGAAAAAAGAGTTCTTTTCTATTATATTAGTATTCGTTTTAGTAGAAGTTAGTGATCCCCCTAGTGATCCTGGCTCTGTGAGTCCTTTCTTCCGTAATGAATTTTGAGCACCAGCCTTACATTTTTCCTCTGTGGGCCGAGGAGATAGGGGCTCAGCTCAGCAGGAAGAGGGTTGTACCATGAGAGAAGCACGGGGGTCAACCTGCTTCAAATATACAAGATGGATTCTGGCAATCCAATGGAGTTGGACCCTCATGTCGATCCGAATGAATCCGTTTTTCTACTCTGTTTTTCTACTCTGGTTGTTCGCCTAAACAAGAAAGGAATTCTTGTTTAGGCAGTTTATATCATCCGTACATAGTGCTTTGATCTAAGATTGAAATTTATGCTTGTATGAACTAAGGTCCAAAATATCGAATAAACAAGTGTTTCCACGACTCTACCAACCACCCGGCCAATCCTCTTCCACGCTAGGCCTTTTCCCTTTTTCATGGCTACATATCTTTACGGATAAGGAATGGGAAATCTTTCTCCTGTTCCACAAATCAAATGGTTCATTTCCTCCGGGAGAAGCCATCTCTTTCTCAACAATATTTTGGTCATTTGATCCAATAGCCTTTCGTTAGATAGGAACAGATTCGCTAAATACTGATAACTCTCGAACAGAATATGAGAGGAGAAAGATCCTTTAGATAAGGAACTATTGATTCTAAGTCTTCTTTGCCATCTCTGACGACGCCCCAACAATTCGTAGTACTTTTCTCCCTTATGGAACCAACTGTCTTCTTCTATATATGAAGAAGGATGCTTATTTAGGTCAGGACTCTTCTCATCTAAATGATCATCTGAAAAAAATTCTCGAGGTGAAAGCCAAAAGTACAGGTATATGACTACGAGAAAGAATGGCTCCGAAGGTTCCCAAATAAATCGGTTTATTATAAAAAAGCTTTGTTCTTTTGAAAATCTGTCTTGTTTCTGGTGCTGAATTGTTTCATTCTCCGAGAACTCCGAATCATTCTCTTGAAGCTCCTCCTCTTGAAGCTGATCTTCCTCAAGATAAAAAGGCCAGTTGCCCTGAAATGACTCGGCCCAATAAGGAAGTCCCGATTTTATAAGCTTTTTGATATTCTCAATTTCGAGATTATCAAATATATAGCGAAATATTCTAGGAGACCGGACTATGTCTATTTCTATTTGATTTTCATTGAAGAAATCGTTCTCTATCTTCTGCGGGTTCACGGCTTCATGCTCTTCTTCAAACTCCGATTCGTTTATTTCTATTTCATTTCTCAATCTACTACGATAACGGGTAGAAAAAGAATTCTGTTGCATCATATCTAACGGATTCTTTGGTTCGGACCGAAGAAGTAATGTCTCACTGCTATTTTTTTCTATCCATGAGCATCCCACCAGAAAGCCTTCTAATTCTAATAGGTTCTGAACTAGCTGAGAATCATTCTCAAGAAATTCAGAAGAAGTGATCCAATTTTTGACATCGGGTCCGGGTGAAGACCAAAGATCTTGAGTGACCAATCCGGCAGAACAACTCAAAAGATAAAGAAGTATCGTTATTTTCTTCAAATTTGTTTCAAGTTCGACGTACCATTTGTACAAATAAGAACTCCATATTTTATTCCTCGCGATAGGGTCCTGCATATAGATATATATAGGATCTATGGGAAAATTGCTTAGAAATATATTTTGTGCAAAAACTCTTCCTATCTGATACAAAAAGATCCTATGATCCTGAAACCATCTTATGTGAGTTTGAAAATCCCAAGTCTGTCTAAAAGAAGCGAATCGAATTGAATTCGTTTCTTCTATTATGTATTTCCTCTGTGTAATACTAATTGATAGGACCTCATTGTTAAGTGCTACAAGATGTTGTGCATTCGAACTCATGGTTATAGACCCAAATTTCTTACTATCGAATATTTGATTTTCCAAGCCAAATCCCCTAGTATATGAAAGAATCCGGAAGTACCTTCGTTGTTCTGGAATAGTAAGCCTTCGTATCTTAATGAATGTATTAAATTTATTCAGGCCTATTAGAGCGGGATCCACTTCTCGGGGAATATGAGTCGAAGCAATAACTAGAATATTTCTAGTAAAACATCTTTGACGATCCTTGGAATTGGAAAGAGAGCTCTCTTCTAGATGGAGGGATAAATACCTCAACTCATCCCGATCCAGATCATGAATGTTTGGAATCCATACTATACAAGGAGATATTGTTTTTGCCAAATCGAATTGCACGGTCATATCCCAATAAAATGGGTTATTGCTAGTTAGCCTATCCTGTGTCATATTGAAAAGAATCTTATCAAAATTAATATTCTTAGCAATATCGCCACTATCATCAACATCAAAATCATCAACATCAAAAGGAATAGAAGTAATACCCTCATCCTCACAGTCGTCGAATTCACCTCCAACCCAATATGATTCACCATCCAAAAAAGACCAAAAAGACGCCTCGTAAAAATCGCAATCGTAATCGTATAAATACCGGTACTCGAGCGGATATATCTTAATGAAAGGAAGATAAGAATTTTTCGCTAGGGATTTGACCAAATAGGATCGCCCAATTCCTATAGAACCTATCACTAAAACACTCCTAGAAGGGTACGGGGCTAAGCGAAGCGAAAAGGGGGTTGGACGAGATGACAAATGAAAAGTCCCCCACGAGGTTATTGTCTCATAATAAGCAAGAAATATCCGTCTTTCCGCTAAACAGGATTTATTGAACTCATAATTCAATAGATCCTTTTGCTGCATTTCAAATAAGTACCGTAAATAATTGGATCCAGGTTGTTCCACTATTTCATCTAAAAGATTACTCTGAGTCAAACTCCATAGAATTTCATTAATCCTTTTTTCTGTACTTAAGGTGCAGAGCTGAACCACAAATTCTTTTTCTTGATCATCAACCCAATCGGTGTCCGCCACCCAGGATTCTATTTCATCATCCCAGTTCCCCACCTTTTTTCTTTTCCTTATCAATGAATACATCTCTATACTTGTAGGACTTAGATGTCTCGTATTTATAAAAAAAATGATTTGATTGATGAAATTATTTGGGATGAGACTTATGAAAGAACTTATGCGATAGGTGAGATAAGAGATGAGCAAATCGATCCGATTTCGATTCTCAGATTCTTCCTGAAAAAGTAGTAGGTATCCTAGTTCTATCAGAAAATTGAAGAATTCTCCTATGTATTCTTCCAGAATAACATAGTATTTTTGCAGAATAGCAATAACTGGACGGGGATTCTCTATAAATCCAATGGGATCCTGGAAAATAACTGGAAAGGGATCCTCTAAATTCTCTGACCTGAAAGAAGATATAGGATACCTATCCCTAAGTTTTTCCAACTCCATGAAGCATGATGGATTTGCCCAAGATTTGATCTTTTCAAAATCTAGAAATAACTGACGACAGGTTTTGCAAATGAAGGTAAGACCTCTACAAGCGAGATATCCAGCAAAAAGAAGAAGGAAAAGAATTGAAAAGAGGAACTCAGCCGATATCAATGACTTATTCCTATATGAGAAGAATAATGAAAATGTACAAGAAAGAAAAGGAGAAGACCCATTAAAAGAATCAGTCTTTGTTCGAGACAGATTAGTCTTTTTTCGGAGTAGCTGTACTAAATGAAGATTTGAAATCTTCTTACTTATCAGAGTCCATTTCATCAAAATCTTCTCACTTATCAGAGTCCATTTCATCAAAATCTTCTCAAGATATACCCATGGTATATCCAGAATATCTTGAATTTTGGATATCACGGTTGGGAATATAAAATAGGAAAAAATCTCGGAAAGGATGAATCTGAAATATTTGAACCCGCTCGTAGTAAAGATCGTGAGCAGCCATTCTTTGTAAATAGTCCATTCTAAGTAAATAATATTTTCTTCAATATTCCCTTCGAAAAGTTTTACAGAAAAAAGTTTTTTTTTATTGATTATTTTGATATTTCTTTTTTTAACGTATTTCTTTTTACTTCGAAAACCAAAAAGACTCCTTTTTTCCTTCTTTCCGGATGGTAAAGATTTCTCAGAACATGGATTTGATCCACAGTCCATGTTTGAATTGACACTGAGATACTGATGCAAGTTCTTCATTTTTGAATCAGATCGATTCATATCTGAAAAAGATTGCCAAAAAGTTTTTTCCAATCTAAAAAGGTCCGCGATCGAGGAACTAGCTCTAGAAACGACTGGATCAGATTGAATTGGTCTTAAAAGGTCCGCGATCGAGGAACTAGCTCTAAAAACGACTGGATCGGATTGAATTGCATAAAGAGTTCTTGGAAAAATGAAAGATGTATAGAATCTATTATAGAATTTTTGATACAATTTATACATGAAAGATTTGTACAAGTTCTCTCTTTTGTCGCTACTTTTTGGAAAATCCTGATCCTGAGGTATGTTTATGTCAGATACCCTTGCAGAAAGACTCAAAACAAAATGTTTTTTTTGACCGACGTACAAAGAAACTATTTTGTTGCGAATAAATGAGATATTGAGGAATTTTCGATATGTAAGATCCTCATTATTGATACGAATTTTTTCCACAAAAAAGGGAAATCTTTTCTTACAAGAGACCCAGAACCAAAAGTGATGTAGATCATTCCAAAATCGAAGTCCATTTGCTTTATAAAAAGAAGATATCATAGAACTTCTATGAAATGCTTTCACGGGATTCAGCCAATTGTCTCGATCATGGGGTATGATGGAGAAATAGGAATCCGTGTTATCAAAGGATTTCATGCGATTCTTTCTACTATGGGATGAGTCAATCATCCACTTTGATATTTCGTTGAAATAAAATGGGAATATTCTTTCTTCATTGATCCATAATTTCGATCCTTGGGAAGTATTATGATCGTCCAATCTTTGAGAAGTATTATGATCGTTCAATAAGAAGGGTTTCAATTTCTTCAAAAGAACGATTTGAAGACGTAGTGGTTCGAACGACTTCTCCTGGATCGGATCTTTCAATTCATAAATGTACATCTCAGAACTATGAATGGCGATATTCCCGATATGTACAGAGAATCGGGGATATAACCAGTACAAAAACTTAGGAAAAAAGATAAGTAACTTAAGTAACTTATGAAAAAAGAGACGTGCCATGGGCAAAAGGACAAGAAATAACTTAGTGAAAGTGAATTCGTATATGTCGAAAATTTCGGACCAATCAATCAAATCCCAATAACTCGAAAAATCAGTGATATGGCATCGTAATTGATCTCGTAAATCTCGTAATTGATCGAAGACTACTTGAAGCTTCTCCTGTTTCGAAGAGAAATATCCCAGGAAATCTTCCTGGAGATTCTGGAACTCATTCGACCATTTGCTATATGCATCAGGATACCCATTCCTGGATCTCTGGGTTCGACAAATAAAAGGGTCGAACCATTTCTTCTCACTCTTTGCCCAATTGGATAAATGTTGATTGATCGTAGATTTCGTCCTAGTTCGATGATTCATACTATCTTTTCCAATGGAATCCTTATTCGGCTCCGTTATTGATAGAATGAATCGATTTACCATTTCTGCAAATCGATCTTCTGCATTCGATTTCTCCTTCGGAATCATAGAATACCCGGGGGAAATAGGATGAATTGAGACGGTTTTTTGTAAATACCTAATTATTTTGAATAGATCCACCAGTTCTTTATGTTCCGATCGCCGCCTGAAGGGGACAAAAGAAACACCCAATTTTCTCTTCCAAAGAGCCTTCTCTACAGGGGACCTCTCCGTAGGACTCGAACCCAGATAAAGTTCTGACCATCTGTCAGAGAAAAAAGAATGAATGGATCTTGTAGGATTCCCAAGAAATTCTTCGATTTCTTCCGGAAGCAGATTATTATTCATCCGCTTTTCACCTTCTGCGGATAGCCGGAACTTTGAGGAAGATCCAAAAAGAAATTTCGGGAATCGACCTGATTCTATCTCTGTTCGTTCCACATCCTCATTTCTAATGGAATCGAAATGATGTATGGATTGATTAGAAGATCCTTTTGGAGGATACAAAAGCGAAATTACAAATCTATTAATATTAGAAGATTCTTCTCTAGATCCAACCGAATTCATAGGTATAGGAAGAAACCCCCTCAAATAGATATTTTTTCGTTCAACTATATTTCGATTTTGAAGACGACATAAACAGACCCCTAGTACAAGTAGCATCACACCCCTTACCACATTTTTGACGACACCATGGACACGTTTTACTACATTTTTGATCCTGGAATCTCGAGTTATTAAACCTGTTTTGGTTAAATATCGATTGCTTCCTGAACCCTGGGAATTTTTGGAAAATAGGATACCCAAAATTCGGGAGTCAAAGAGTCTCATAAAGCGTTCTTGGTCGAAAAAAATGTCTATGAAAGAGTGAGATTTCTTGATCTCTCTTAATATCTCTCTCCAGTCCAAGATCCAGCTGGATATCCAATCATGTGCTGTATTTTTCTTTTTTTTTTTCATAGAGTTCCTACTTTTCTTTAAGATTATTATGAAGAGTATTAATGTTATCCTTATTTTACTACAAAAAATGCTGATGATGATTTTCATTTTGACTTCTATTTTTTAGGTATTGGTTGTTGATTAGAAAATTAGGTAATATTTCTTCACTGATTGTTTAATATTTGAATCATTGATTCTTTCAGTCACATAAGTCTTAATTTCACATCTCCGAATGTGAAAAGACGTAAAAATATCTTCATATATCAGACGTTCGCTAATTAGTACTGCATCTTCAAAATTGTAACCCTCCCATGGCATATAAGCTACCAATATGTTTTTCCCTAAAGCGAGTTCCCCACCAACTGTAGCGGCACCGTCTGCTAAAATTTGACCTTTTCTCAAACATTTACCTCCCTGAACCCGGGATTTTTGGTGGATCAAAGTTTTTTTTCTTAATTCCAATACCAAACTTGATCAGATCACTCCAATCATCGTCTGAATTATCTTCAGACGATGAATCCAACCAACCTGGATCATTCCATCGTATCGTAGCATTCATAATTTCGAATATATGAATGCATATCGCGAAATCGACATGCGTTTGAATAAAGTAATCAAATATGTCCGATGTTTCGCGATTTTTTTCAAAATTTTCTTTGATTTTTTTGAATTGTTTGCAATAAGACTTCATGTAGACTCTCAAATCGCTTTTACAAGACAAAAACACTTGCTCCTTGGAGCACAAATGAAGGCCGGCTCGTAACCCGGCCATATTAGAGTGGATTCGTTTCAACTGTACCTGAATCATATTCAATTCATCAATACAATAAGACTTCGCAAGGTTATAAAATTGTATTGTGTGAATAGAATTATTGTGCCCAGGTTCTAAAAACCTGTTCTGAATTTGGCGGGGCCCGTTAGCCAGATTACTGGCCTCTATCAATGGAACGAATTCCGCTTCGTAAAGCTTTTCAAGATAAGATATAAACTCGTCGATCGAAATGCGCTCTTCGGAACAAAGAAAAGTTAAAAGCACTATTTTAAAAAGGAGATTTTTGCTCCTACAAAAATTGATTAAGAAGGGTGGAAAGATACTATCGAATGGATAGCATATTTCCATTTTCAAAGATCTATTGATGGTTTGGTTAATGGATTGATCCAATTTTGCATTTTCTATAATTTCAGAAAACAAATTGCACAATCCTAAGTCGGCGTTAATGTCCACAAAAAGATCGACTAAAGTGAAAATATCATAAAGCTCTACTTTAATATCATAAAGCTCTACTTTGTGTTCAAAGTATATGCAGCGATTTATAATCGCTGCACTAAGCTCTTTTCGAAAACGCTCAGTCATCTCATTCAGACTCATTTGTTCATTCTTGAATTGAACAAGAAATTCACAAAGTTGATCTAAAAGGATTCCGTTTAAACGAGCGTGTGCACGTGAAGTTCTTGCACAATTTTTATACAATTGTGCTTCTCTACCCTCTTCTATATGTCCATAGAAGACATATCTGCGCCGAAAACAATTTTCACTAAAAGAGATAGTTTTAGTGTTAACTGGAGTAACACTTTTTGCATCTTTTCGCTTAGATAACCAAAAATCGACCCTCTGTAACCATTCGTCGTTAGTAATGAGTTTCGTACTAAGCATAACCATAAACGAACATAAGTGAAAGATTATCACCCTGTTCAAAATGTAGTCTGAAACAAAGACTTCGACTACGTCTTGCAACTTCGAAATACTCAATTTGGAATTTTTCATGCTCCTCCTACACTATAAAAAAAAAAAAGAAAAATAAAAAAATGTGAAAATATTCACTTAATATTTGATCCATTCGATGGATCAGTTTAACTATAAAAATGCAATCTTCCGATGCGCCTTGGACTGAATAGATCTGCTTCTCTTTGTTCTTACGAACGGAGTTGTTCCCTTATTTTGATTTTCAATGGGATGAAATCAAAATGAGCCCTTTCTGATACAGAATCTACTGCAAAAAGGTGAGGTACACAGTATATAGTCTTTTGAGTTTAATGCGATAAAATAAAGTGACATAGTTTCTATTTCTCTTAAGGAGTATTTCCATGGGTTTGCCTTGGTATCGTGTTCATACTGTCGTATTGAATGATCCCGGTCGATTGCTTTCTGTTCATATAATGCACACAGCTCTAGTTGCTGGTTGGGCCGGTTCGATGGCTTTATACGAATTAGCGGTTTTTGATCCCTCTGACCCCGTTTTTGATCCAATGTGTATGATTATGATCATACATCTTTTAGATTATGATAATATCTCTTAGATTCAGCATCCATGGCTGAATGGTTAAAGCACCCAACTCATAATTGGCAAATTCGTAGGTTCAATTCCTACTGGATGCACCCTAATGGGAATGTTCAATAAGTTGGCTCTCTATGGATGGGATCTCATCATCCATCCATAACGAATTGAATATGGTATATTCATACCATAACATAGGAAGATTAAGAACTCGAATCCTGATCAATACTGGGACTCATAGGGAAGAAATTGGAGTTATGGATGGAATCAAATATGGAGTAGTTACAGGAAAAAGTCTTCGGTTATTGGGGAAGAATCAATATACATACTTCTAATGCCGAATCAGGATCAACTAAGACAGAAATCAAGTAAGTATTGGGTTGAACTCTTCTTTGGTGTTCAGGTAATGGCTATGAATAGCCATCGACTACCCCGAAAGGGTCGAAGAGACCTATTATGGGACATGCAATCCATTACAGGCATATGATCATTACGCTTCCATCAGGTTATTCTATTCCACCTCTTCTAGAGATTCTAAAGAAAAGAACTTCAAGAAAAATACTTAATAACACGGCGATACATTTATACAAAACTTCTAGTCCAAGTACACGCAATGGAGCTGTAGACAGTCAAATGAAATCCAATCCACGAAATAATCTGATCTATGGACGGCATCGTTGTAGTAAAGGTCGTAATGTCAGAGGAATCATTACCGCAAAGCATAGAGGGGGGGGTCATAAGCGTCTATACCGTAAAATCGATTTTCGACGGAATCAAAAAGACATATCTGGTAGAATCGTAACCATAGAATACGACCCTAATCGAAATACATACATTTGTCTTATACACTACGGGAATGGTGAGAAGAGATATATTTTACATCCCAGAGGGGCTATAATTGGAGATACCATTGTTTCTGGTGCAGAAGTTCCTATATCAATGGGAAATGCCCTACCTTTGAGTGCGGTTTGAACTATTGATTTACGTAATTGGAAGTAACCAATTAGGTTTACGACAAAACCTAGAAATCGATCACTGATTCAATTGGAGTACCTCTATGGAATAGACCTCAACAGAAAACTGTTGAGTAACGGCAGCAAGTGATTGAGTTCAGTAGTTTCTAATAGAGAATTATTGACTCTAGAGATATGGTAATATGGAGAAAATTGTTTGAAGCACGTACCGAACCGGAAGCGCCTCTTCTTTCAAAGAGAGGAGGACGGGTTATTCACATTTCATTTGATGGTCAGAGGCGAATTGAAAGCTAAGCAGTGGTAATGAAGATCCCCCGAAGAGATGTCTCCTACGTTACCCGTAATATGTGGAAGTATCGACGTAATTTGATAGAGTCATTCGGTCTGAATGCTACATGAAGAACATAAGCCAGATGACGGAACGGAAAGACCTAGGATGTAGAAGATGATAACATGAATGATTCGGCAGATTAGGATTCCTATATCCACTCATGTGATACTTCATTATACGATGAAAAGATCTATTTTTTTCGATATCATCATATACATCTAGAAAGCCGTATGCTTTGGAAGAAGCTTGTACAGTTTGGGAAGGGGTTTTTTTTGATAAAAAAGAAGAATCTACTTCAACCGGTATGCCTTTAGGCACGACCATACATAACATAGAATTCAAACATGGAAAGGGCGGACAATTAGCTAGAGCAGCAGGTGCTAGAGCGAAACTGATTGCAAAAGAGGGTAAATCGGCCACATTAAGATTACCATCTGGGGAGGTTCGTTTGATATCCCAAAACTGCTTGGCAACAGTCGGACAAGTGGGTAATGTTGGGGTGACCCGAAAAAGTTTGGGTAGAGCTGGATCGAAGTGTTGGCTAGGTAAGCGTCCTGTAGTAAGAGGAGCAGCTATGAACCCTGTGGATCATCCCCACGGGGGCGGTGAAGGAAAAGCTCCAATTGGAAGAAAAAAACCCGCAACTCCTTGGGGTTATCCTGCGCTTGGAAGAAAAAGTAGGAAAAGGAGAAAATATAGTGATAGTTTGATTCTTCGTCGCCGTAAATAGGAACATTCCAAATCGAATTTCCAAAATTCGATGGGATGGGCGAACGACGGGAATTGAACCCGCGCATGGTGGATCCACAATCCACTGCCTTGATCCACTTGGCTACATCCGCCCCTTATCTAGCTAAAGGATTTTCTCTTTTTTGCATTCATCATTATTGTATTTATTCTGACCTCCATACTTAGATCGAGATATTGGACATAGAATGCCAATCTTTACCATGTCAAAAAAGGAGTAATCAGCTGTGATAGGTCAACAAGAAAGATTTGTAGCTAATCCAAAGAAAAGATTTGTAGCTAATCCAAAGAAAAGATTTGTAGCTAATCCAAAGGAAAGATTTGTAGCTAATCCAAAGGAAAGATTTGTAGCTAATCCAAAGAAAAGATTTGTAGCTAATCAAAAGAAAAGATTTGTAGCTAATCATTTATTCGAAAAAATGGAAAAAATCAAAATGGGGAAGGAGAAAGAAATAATAGTCACTTGGTCTCGGGCATCTAACATTCTACCCTCAATGGTTGGCCATACATTCGGTATTCATAATGGAAAGGAACATATACCTATTTATATAACAGAATCTATGATAGATCACAAATTGGGAGAATTCGCGCCTACACGGAATTTCGCGAGAGATGCAAGAAACGATAACGATAAAAAATCTGTAATGAAGAATAAAAAAAAATAGGGATCAAACAAAGCAAAAAAAGGAAAGAGAAACACCCAATATAGTGGTTTGAAAAACCACTATATTGGGTATTTCTCTTACCTTTATATAGTAAGAAAAGCAGCCTTAACCTATCTTATCCTTCAATAGAAGGAACTTCAACAGCAGCTAGATCTAGAGGGAAGTTGTGAGCATTACGTTCGTGCATTACTTCCATACCAAGGTTAGCACGGTTGATGATATCAGCCCAGGTATTAATAACACGACCCTGACTGTCAACTACAGACTGGTTAAAATTGAAACCGTTTAGGTTGAAAGCCATAGTGCTAATACCCAAAGCAGTGAACCAGATACCTACTACAGGCCAAGCAGCCAAGAAGAAATGTAAAGAACGAGAATTGTTGAAACTAGCATATTGGAAGATTAATCGGCCAAAATAACCATGAGCAGCTACGATATTGTAAGTTTCTTCCTCTTGACCGAATCTATAACCTTCATTAGCAGATTCGTTCTCAGTGGTTTCCCTGATCAAACTAGAGGTTACCAAAGAACCATGCATAGCACTGAATAAGGAACCGCCAAATACACCAGCTACACCTAACATGTGGAATGGATGCATAAGGATGTTGTGTTCTGCCTGGAACACAATCATAAAGTTGAAAGTACCAGAAATTCCTAAAGGCATACCATCAGAAAAACTTCCTTGACCAATAGGGTAGATCAAGAAAACAGCAGTAGCAGCTGCTACTGGAGCTGAATATGCAACGGCAATCCAAGGACGCATACCTAGACGGAAACTAAGTTCCCACTCACGACCCATATAGCAAGCTACTCCGAGTAAGAAGTGTAGAACAATTAGCTCATAAGGGCCACCATTGTATAACCATTCATCAACAGATGCTGCTTCCCATATCGGATAAAAATGCAAACCAATAGCTGCGGAAGTAGGAATAATAGCACCAGAAATAATATTGTTTCCATAAAGCAGAGAGCCAGAAACTGGCTCACGAATACCATCAATATCTACGGGAGGAGCAGCAATGAAGGCAATAATAAATACAGAAGTTGCAGTCAATAAGGTAGGAATCATTAAAACACCGAACCATCCAATGTAAAGACGATTTTCAGTGCTGGTAATCCAGTTACAGAAGCGACCCCATAAACTTGTGCTTTCGCGTCTCTCTAAAATTGCAGTCATGATCAAATTTTGACTTATTCTATTCTCAAAGACTCCCAAGCACACATATTAACTAGAACTCGAATTAATCGAGATGAGTTAATTCATAGAAGGCTTGTTAATTAACCATTATAGCACGGTTTTATTTCAACGTCAACCCATGCTAAAAAAAAAGATATATTTCATGATCTTATCATGAAATAACATAATATAATATTACAAAATAAAAAAAAACGAAGAAAAATATTCAAATGTTTTTATGGGTTGCCCGGGGCTCGAACCCGGAGCTAATCGGATGGAGTAGATAATGTCTCGTCTGTTAGAATAAGAAAAAACCCCTCCCCAAATCGTGCTTGCATTTTTCATTGCACACGACTTTCCCTATGTATACATATCATACTGATATTTTGATAAAATAGTTTACTAATTTGAAACTAATTTAGTTGATTCAATTATAAACTCCAAGTTCGTTTAGTAAATTTGAGCATTTCAGAATCTTAATTTCTAAAAATCCAATTCTTTACTTTTTGTTATTTCTAATCTATTGAAATTCTAGGTCTCATGATTGATTAGATCATGAATATGGGTAATATCCAAATACCAAAAACGTTCTTTCTTTGATCTATGTAAAGAAAAATGAATTTTTTCTTGGAAGACTACAGAAAGAACTTGTTCTTCTTCTATAATAAATTCTTCCAATAATCTTGGACCTAAGCTTTGCAAAAGCTTACGTACTGTACTCTTATGTTTACGAGCCAAAGTTCTAGCACACGAAAGTCGAAGTATATACTTCATTCGATACAAAATTCTCTTTTTCGAAGATCCACTATAAAAATGAAAAAGATTTTTCCATATTCGACCAAATCGACTAATAATATCATAATCTGATAAATCTGTCCAGATTGGCTTACTAGTAGGATGTCCTACTATAGTACAAAGTGAAGCTTTAGACAATGATCTAATGAGAAGAATGATTGGAACTATAGTATAAAATCTCTTAATACGAGTATCTATTAAGATAGAATACTCTAGTATTTGACTTCTTACTACCAAATGATTTCTTTTTACATTTGAAGAATAACCAAGAAAGTTGAATGAATAATAGTCGAATTGGTTTCTATGAAACCTATTCGTTTGAGACCAAAAATGAAAATAATATTGCCAAAAACAGACAAGATAAGATTTCCACTTCTCCATAAAAAGATCGGTCCCTTTTGATGCTAGAATTGCTTTTCCTTGGTATCGAACATAGTGCATGAAAGGATCTGTAAAGGGCCATATAGATCTTTGTAAAAAAGTATGATGTACTATTTTCACATGTTCTATTTTTCCATAAAAATAGATTCGCTCAAGAAAGGTTCCAAAAGATGTTAATCGTAAACAAGAAGATTGTTTACGAATAAACAGTAAACAAAACTCATATTCAGATACATAAGAATTATATAAGAAACGAGAGAGTCTTTTATTTTCTTTTGAAAATATAGAAACCAGTCTCTTTGAAATAACGAGACTATTCCAATTAAAATAGTCTAAGAGAAAGAATCGCAATAAATGCAAAGATGGAATATCTTTGATCCAAGATTGAAGAATTTGGACTAATATTTCAAAATGAATAGGATAAGGTATTAGTATGTCCGACACCTTATTTAAATACAAGAATTTCTCCTCTAAAAAAGAAAATATTGAATGAATAGATCGTAAATTTTGCAATTTACAGATTTCTTTTTGATTTCGAGAGGAAGCAAATAGAAATCCTAGGTAGAATGGAATTTCTATAACAACACCAAAACCCTCAGATATCATCTGAGAAAAAAAATGAGCATAAAAAAAACGGTTGGGCTCATTAATTTGATTGTGGTTACAATTTGGAACAACCGAATTCATCAAATAATTCGGTTGATAGATTCGAGTAATTAAACGTTTTATAAGTATTAAACTCGATTTATTGTCATAGGTAATCAGCTTTTTCGCAGGTTCGAAAAGAGCATTTAAACCATAATCATAAGCAAATGCATAGATATACTCTTGAAAAAGGAGTGGATATAAGCATTTTTGTTGACGAAATTGATATTTTTCTAGATATTTTTGAAATTCTTTCATTGAAATGTCTACTTGAACCAGAAGAATTGAGGCTTTTCTAGGTTTATCAGATGATACATAGTGCAATATGGTCAGAACAGAGTATTGGTTATTTGATTTTATCAAATCTTTTCATTCAATATGAAAAAATACTCCGGAAAAGAAACGAGTAGCCCAGCCAGCCTATTCAAAAAAAAAGATTTTATTCTTTTTTTTCCATAAAATTAGTTTCTGGATTTGTTCGGATTTGAATTTCACAGGCTAAATATCTTTTATTTTTGCAACCCAATTGCTCTTTTGATTTTGGAATCAATCTTTTTTATCAATATACAGTTTCTTCTACACATTAATCTCCAATTCAAAATAAAGAATAATTAGGATTCCTTCCAAAAATGAATCCGATCAAAAGTTCAATCATAAAAGAACTCATCGATTTTTTCTCCGATCAGGTACTAATATATTTTTAACATCTAATTAGATCGGGAAATTGTTCCAATGAAGAACATAAGCTCGTTTCTTTTTTATTTGAAACGAAAAATTGGAGCCATAGGGCTCTATCCATTTATTCACTAGACCCAACGAAAATTCGGAGAATTCCTTTATTCTCCTTCTTTCTTCTTCCAAAACTCAAAACAGTTTTTAAGAACTTTAAAAGATTCAGATTAAGAAGAAATTCCAAAAAATTCGACTTTCAATAAAAGAAAAGTCGAGAAATAGTAGTAAAAAAATTGAAAGAATTCAAGAATAAACTTATTATTACGACATGCTGTTTTTTCCATTCATTTCCTTTGAGGATCAGTCGCGGTCTTATAGACTCTACCAAAAGTCTGGACGAATTTTTTTCTTCATCCAAATGTGTAAAAGATCGTAGTCGCACTTAAAAGCCGAGTACTCTACCATTGAGTTAGCAACCCCAGATAACTGATAAATAAAGAGACAGGTAGATATGATCTAAATCAAATTCATTTTATTGCATAAGTCTGTAAAAACGTGAAATTTACAAACATAAATTTCATTCGAGAAAAAATCTCAATTCAATTACTAAAATTGAGAAAATCGACTAGGAAATCCATTCATAGCAAAATGAAAAATCTCCTATTTTTATTTTCTTTTTTGATCCAATTTTTCTTCGTGAATTCTTCGTCTTTATTAAAGACGATATCTTATATTAAGATAAAATACAAATGGAATATTTGAATAAATTGAATGTTTGAATAAATCGAATGTTTGAATAAAGTGAAGAAAAGATAGAGAACGAACTAAATCATTTTATTGATCTATGATCAAATTATATTTGATCAATACAATATTGTATTGATCAAATACAATTTGTCAATAGAAATTCAATATTTAGAAAAATAGAAATACAAACTCCCCTACTTCTCTCCTACTTAAGATTTTATATATTTTTTCTTTTTATATACCGAAATCTCGTTCTTTCCTTGCTTTCATTAACCCAAACCTCTTTCCTTAAAGAATTCTGTCTTCCTTAAGATATCATGAACAGTCTCTGTAGGTTGAGCACCTTTTTCAAGAAAATAAAGAATAGCAGGAACGTTTAAATAAGTTTTTTTCTTTATTGGGTCATAAAGACCCAGTTTTGCAATATCTCTTCCTTCTCTTCGAGACCTAGCATCAATTGCAACGATTCGATAGATGGCTCATTGGGATAGATATAGATAAAAAAAAGGTCCCCCAGAAACGTATATGAGATTTTCATTTCATACGGCTCAAGAAAAATGTTCAAAATTTCTGAATAGAATGGAAAATTGAATTAGAAAATCATGAATTAGACTATGATTCAAATAGACTCCTTTTTCCTTTCATTACAGAAAAAAAATAGCATTCATACTCATAACTCAAGTTAAAAAATAATATTTTTGAAAAAGTTCAAAAGGAAAATCCTTATTGATTTCTTGAGCTGTCTCTAAACTCTTTTGCTTGTCTTATCTCTAACCTACTGATATCTGTCAATATCACCAATTCCATTGTTGAGACAATTTCAAATAGTGTTTTCTTGTTCCGGAATTTTTTATATTTTTTTTCTAGAATCTTTGGGTTTATACATTACTTCGGAAACCTTTATTCCTGTCAAAAGGAAAGCAACATACCTTTTTTTTATTTTCTTCTTTTCTTTATAAATCAAATACGAAGGATTCACTCCCATTCCACCTTATGATCAAAAGAGTTTTACCAGTTTCCAACAACCTTTCTTTTTATTTTTTCTACTTGTTCGAATTGGTTTTTCGCTTTTTGATTTCGATACTAAAAATATACTTACAAAGATTGGTTTAAATTAGTTGAATTTTATTAATTAATTCTCACTAACCCTAGATTCTTTCCCCTGTTTGATAAACAATCAAGTTTTTTTATCTCGAGCTCCATCATGTACTGTTTACTGACAACCTAATATCAATTAGGCTTTTGACAGAACAGAACAGATTATGTCGAGCCAAGAGCATCTTCATTACTATAGAAAATGGTGGATATAAAAATCCACAGACAATTATGTCCTTCAAGTCGCACGTTGCTTTTTACCACATCGTTTCAAACGAAGTTTTATCATGACAGTCTTCTAATTTTATTTAGAAACAGTATGGAATTGATTCCATATGGAATCATGAATAGTCATTGGTTCAACCGATAATAGTCCATATCTATCCGATAGGTAAAGAAAAGAATATTGTGAAATTTACTGAGATCTTTTACAGAAAAATCAACGGAATCTGCCTAATCTTGGTTAGGCTTTGTGTCTTTGCTATCTCTTTCCTCTGCGGAATCGCCGCTCATTGGATTTGTGTTTTCTGGGTCCAACAATGATTTAGGAGAAGTGGGATCCTCCATTGCTTTATGATCATCTTTGGTTTGTTCTATCCCATCAGAGAATACTCGGGGACGGGGAAATCGATACACAATCCTTCCTCTTTTTGAATCAAACTCACTGATTTCGATCTTGACTCTATCCCCATGTACTACAAGTATATGATTACGACGTATATTGCCAGAGAGATAACCCAGAACGATTTGATTATTATGATCCAAACGCACGTGGAAAAGGATATCTTTGATCGGGTCCACAATGGTTCCTTCATACACAAGTCGTCTTTTCCTGTTGTTATCTTTTCTAGGAGTGCCACTCTTGTTTTTTTTCATAAACAACATGGATTCGATTCATATTAATAAATTTTTATTTAACCCTAACTAATTCAAATTGCTGGTTTCTCTTTAATGCAAAAGAGAGTTGTTCTCTCTAACTTTTTCCCTATATTTTTAAATCGTCAAAAAATATCTGCGAAACCAAAAGTTATCGGTTCAAATCCAAGGAAGGCCTTTTTCTATTTTAAAATAGAAAAGGAGTTCTCTTGAAACCTACCCATGAGAGCCATAGGCTATCCCCGTCCTAAGGTGCTTCTAAATGAAAGGATCTTGTCAACGTCCATAAAGAATAAAAGAATTTCCATTTCGTTATTTTCAGTAATTAAAGATAAAAAAATAATTAGCAACAAAAATAAAATAATAATTGGATCAATATCATGTTGGCCAATAATAAAATGATTAACCAAAATACTCGAATAAGATTCTTATTCAAGAATCTTATAATTCTTTATTGAAATGATTTTATATAATGATCTTTATGATTCTTTATAAAGCTAGAATGACCCTTGCGAATTGCATACACTAATTTGTTAAGAATCAATCGAATTGAAACTTGATCATTGTCATTGGCTGGAATTGGAATATCTACAAGATCTGGATCACAATTTGTATCGAGTAAACAAATTGTCGGAATACCTAAAGTAATACATTCTCGAAGAGCTATATGTTCTTTTTGCTGATCAATGATGATCACAATATCAGGTAACTCCTTCATATATTGGATTCCGCTGAGGTATTTTTGCAAAATAGCTAATTTTCTCTTCAAGATTGCTGCATCTCTTTTGCGAAGAAACTTGAATTGACCCTCCTTTTCTGATGCTTTTAAGTTCCTTAACTTACGAAGTTTCGCTTGTGTAATGACCCAATTTGTTAACATACCACGAAACCATTTTTTATTAACATAATGACACCGAGCTCTTATTCCAGCCAACTCTACTAAATCTGCAATTTTTTCGGGTAATTGTTTAGTACCAACGATTAAAATGTTTTTTCCTTGACTTGCTGCATCAAAAAGTAAATTACAAGCTTCTGATAAAAAACGAGCAGTTTTAGCGAGATTTGTAATATGTATACCTTTACGTTTGTTTTTACCCTTTGCAAGGATATAAGGAGTTATTCTAGGATTCCAACTCTTTTGACTATTACCTAAATGAACTCTTGCTTCAATCATCTCTTCCAAATTAATGCTCCAATGTCTTCTTATCATTTTCTCTCTCACTTCCTTTTTGTTTTTTCTTTTTTTTTTAAGAATCAAAAACGATGTACCTTGAAATAAATAATTGTTCCGATGGAACCTTCTACCGGTAATTCACCATTGATGCATGACACAAACCCTAACCAACTTTTTGAATTCCTTATTTGATTTATTCTGACTTGATTGATTCAAAAATCCATAATCAGATTGAATTCAAAAATTATAGTGAAAGGAAAAAATGAATATGTTTTCGTTTTAATATTAAGTAAAGAATAGTGAAATCTCAAAAATACAAGATTTTTATAACATTTCATCAGAATTTGCCTTATAAAGATTATTGAACATCATAATTCTTTATGATGTAACATAATATCTAACATTTCCAACTCAAATAGAGTTTCCGTTTTTTTTTCTAAAGCAAAGCTTTTCTCGTGTCTTGAAGGATGTACACATTTTTTCAATCCAGTACCAATAGGTAAAATCCTTCCCAGAACAACGTTTTCTTTCAGGCCTTTCAACCAATCAATACGACCTCGCAGAGCAGCTTTTGCTAAAACTCGAGCAGTTTCTTGAAAACTTGCTTCGGATATGAAACTTTGAGTATTCAGAGAGGCCTTTGTTACTCCCAATAAGATTGCCCGATAAAAGATTGATTCATCCAGAGCACGTCCTGCTCGTTCTGCTCGGAATAACCCAACTAACTCTCTAGGCAAAAAGACATTAGACATCCCATCTTCTGAAACCAACACTTTTGATGTTACTTGACGTATAATAATCTCGATATGTCTATTATGGATATGTACCCCTTGGGATCGATAAACTTTTTGAATCTTATTAACCAAAGAAATACGACTTTGGGCTATGGTTAGTTCAGCTCCAATGAAGAAAACCCAAGGTACTCCAAGAATTCTTGGTATACATTCATTCCAGGTTTCAATCCTCCTTTTGAGATTTTTCGATATTAAAGCAATCGAACGCACTTCGAAAATTTGGTCTACTTTTGGAAGACCTTGCGTTATATCGCTAGATCTTGATTTTTCATATAGAAATGTAACTAATACATCTCCTTTATAAAAGATTTTTCCATAATGACCATGAACGGTTGCGCCTGAAGTGAGCAAATAGGGCTTAGCTGACCTTATAACTAAAGAATCCAAATTAAGAATTACAATCTGACCAGATTTTTGGACGTATGGTTTGTCTTGAAATAGACATACATTTTCGCAAATAAATTGTCCAAGACTTATTGTTGTCGATGTGTCTTCCCAACTATCGTCATGAAAGTTGGGGTACCAATTCCAATCGAATGGGTTTAAAAAAAAGCCATCGGGATTGTAAATTCTTCTATTCTCATCTATTAAACAGTATTCAGCTAGTTCAAGTTGAACTATTCTACATCTATTATAGATTTGATTCAATACTTCGACAGTCTGCTCCAAAAGAGAAGGTCTTACAATTAAACATGAATCAAATGTAGAATTTTCTATATCTATAGAAAAGATGTTCAGTAGCAGAAAAACCTCTTTCAAATTGTCAAAAAAATCAAACCCATTGTCAAAATAGGCAGAGAAAAAATATTTATTTAATAAGATCTCATTATGAGTTACTAAATTAGTAAATGAATAAAAATTCGTTATTTTAGGTAAAATAGTGCCTAACTGACAAAAAATACATAGGGGATTCCTATTTATTGGAATCGTATTCTTTTTGAATCGATCCATTCGAGAACAATTGGACGATGACAAGATTATCAAAGATTGGTATTCCTTATTTCGATTTAACAAAGTGCCCATAGTTCCTTGCCGTTGACTAAATGATTCAATCTTTGTCTTAGAGTCAAAAGGATTGATATTGGTACGATCTAATCGATTTTCAGAAATCGATCCTGAACTTGCTCTTTCATATCTATTTCCAATATATGAAATAGTAGGCTTAAGTAACTCAATTTTTATGAAATTGCGAATTAAATAACTTGTCTTTATCTCAACAAATACAGCATGAACCTCTTCTTCTATAGAAGAACTATTTTGTTCTTGGTCCCAATTCAATACTAAACAAGTCCGAACTAATTGAATACTTTTGAGACAAATTATTCGAATTGACTTGTTATCCCCATAAAGGAAAAAATTGACAACTCGAATTTGAAGATTGTCTTTTTCTTGCAATAGATCCTGAGGGAAGAGCATTGCTAAATCAATCTCATCAGGTAATTCATATGGAATTACAGGTCTAACTGAAAAAAAATACTTTTTCTTAATAAGTGTGATCCCTTGAATATAGATCCAATCTTTCCATTTTTTGGATTTCTTAGAATTTTTTTTTCCGGTTTCTCGTGGTATCAAAAGACCACTGTACCTAAATATCTTATCTGTTTCCCTTGGAAAATGAATATCTCCAGAAAATATTCTGAGTTCAATATATTTTTTTGTTTTCTCCACTTGGACTAATCCACCGATTCGGCTTCTTTTATTTAAAGTAAGCCATGTATTTACTCCAATGATACTATTGTTCCGGACCTTTATAGAAGAGGATCTTGGTAAGATATGGACTTCTTCGGGAATGAAAAAAAACGAATCTATTTCCCTTTGGTCTTCCGGGCTCAATTCTTGTACTTCTTGATCCTCAATCCATGTTTGGTCTTCCAGACTCAATTCTTGTACTTCTTGATCCTCAATCCATGTTTGGTCTTCCAGACTCAATTCTTGTACTTCTTGATCCTCAATCCATGTTTGGTCTTCCAGACTCAATTCTTGTACTTCTTGATCCTCAATCCATGTTTGGTCTTCCAGACTCAATTCTTGTACTTCTTGATCCTCAATCCATGTTTGGTCTTCCAGACTCAATTCTTGTACTTCTTGATCCTCAATCCATGTTTGGTCTTCCAGACTCAATTCTTGTACTTCTTGATCCTCAATCCATGTTTGGTCTTCCAGACTCAATTCTTGTACTTCTTGATCCTCAATCCATGTTTGGTCTTCCAGACTCAATTCTTGTACTTCTTGATCCTCAATCCATGTTTGGTCTTCCGGGCTCAATTCTTGTACTTCTTGATCCTCAATCCATGTTTGGTCTTCCGGGCTCAATTCTTGTACTTCTTGATCCTCAATCCATGTTTGGTCTTCCAGACTCAATTCTTGTGTTTTTTTATACTCAATCAACGTTTGATATTTTTGATATTCAATCAACATGTGGTATTCCGGAAATTCTTTTATTCCTTGATCCTCAATCAACGTTTGGTATTCCGGAACTTCCTGATCCTCAATCAAAAACAAATTCTCTTTTTTTATGATTGACTCCATCTCTATGATTCCATATTGAATAATTCCTGAACTGCTTATTCTGTATCGTGGATCATCAAAATAAGCAAGAATACTATTTCGATGGAAAATACCATTTATAGGTATTTCCATCGAAATCGAAAAATAGGGTATTGGTTCTTTTTCCGATTCTTTATCGTATTTGAATGGGATAAAAAATCGGTTTCTTCGCTTTTTCGACAAGAAATACAAATTCTCTTCCTGAATAGAAGGATATATGAAATTCGAATGATTATTCGATATGATTTGATCAGTTCGTAAATGTTCCAAAATTTCCCCTTTACTAGAAGTGTCCAACACTTTACATCTTACTTGATTATTAGTCATTGAAAGATCAGGAATAGAAAGAAATCTTTCTTCAACAGAAAAAGAATCAACATTCATTTGATCTTGATCCTTGTGGACTAAAAAAGACACTCTACCGGATCTGCAAGGACTTCCTTCTAATACCCATAAATGGCTTGTTTTTGGTAATAGATGCACATTACTATATGGATGTTTAGGTGTATGGTAGACATCGGTACTCCAGTGCAATTCTCCCCCTGATTCTGAATAGATATGTTTTTGGACTCTCTCTTTCAAAGGAAAAGTAGATATTCCAGTACGAATCTCAGCAATAACTTGTTCAGACTCGACATATTGATCATTTTGAACTAAAATCAAACTTTTCGCGGGGATACTCAAATCATGGATCATATCCCGACTCTCTATAGTTACATAAAAGTTTGTAGAACACAGAAAGGCAGGATGCCCATGACGGGTACGTGTGGGATGAAGCAAATCCTCGTTGAACTTGATTTTTCCATGAAAAGGAGTTCGTACATGTTGGGCGGTCCCACCTGTAAATACTCCCCCAGTATGAAAAGTTCTTAATGTGAGCTGAGTTCCTGGTTCCCCAATCGATTGACCCGCAATAATACCTACAGCTTCTCCCAATTCAACCAAATCACCATGAGTGAGACTTCGACCATAACATAATTGGCAGATCCAAGATGTACTTCTGCAAGTGAAAGGACTTCTAATATATATTGGTTGTGTTCGAAAGGCTATGAATTGATTGATCAGTCCAATCCCAATATCTTGATTTCGAGTGGCAATGCATCGTAGACCGATATAGATATCATCTGCTAATACACGACCGATTAGTGTTTGGACAAAAAAGGTTTCTGTCATCCCGTTTTTAGGGCTCACGGAAATACCTTGGATAGTACCACAGTCTCTTCTACGTACAACAATGTGTTGAACTACTTCAACAAGTCTACGAGTAAGATATCCAGCATCTGCTGTTCGTATAGCAGTATCTACAACTCCTTTGCGAGCTCCATAACAAGAGATTATATATTCGGTCAAAGAGAGTCCCTCACGTAAATTACTTTGAATGGGTAAATCAATCATTTGCCCTTGTGGATCTGACATTAATCCTCTCATACCTACTAATTGGTGTATCTGAGATGCATTTCCCCTAGCTCCTGAAAAGGACATCAAATAGACTGGGTTAGAAGGATCACTCATCTGAAAATTAGGATTCATTTCTTGTTTCAAATATTCACTTGTAGCATACCATATTTCAATAGATTGACGTAATTTTTCTACTGCAT
>JAMFTS010000120.1:0-67075 GCA_028095005.1 Rhynchospora pubera | reverse complement strand
GAACATTATTGCATAATTACAATATATAATCCAATCGTTTTGAATAAGGGATATGATAAACTTATTCTAGACTATATAAAGAGCTTTAATATACATTATTGTAATCAAATGACTTAAATGAATGCAAAGTGCTTGAAATGCTCAAGATATAGTTAGAATCTGTAAAATTTGCATATTATGTGAATAATTTCAATGTACAATCCAATCATTTTGATAATTGAGCTCATAAATATATTCTAGACTTTATAAAGAGCTTAAAAATAGATTATTGTGATCAAATGACTTAAATGAATGCAAATCGCTTAAAATGCTCAAATATACTTAGAATTTGAAAATCTGCACATAATTTGAATAATTACAATGTATAAGCCAATTTTTCTTAATAATTGACCTCATAATTCTAAATTATATAAATATCATAAATATAGATTACTGTGGTCAAAAATGAATACGAAATCGTTTGAAATGCTCAAATAAACTCTGAAATTGTAAAATCCGTATATTGTGTGAATAATTACAATGTCTAATCCAATCGTTTTAAATATGTGAGCTCATAAACATATTATAGACTATATAAAGAGCTTAAATATAGATTATGTCATCAAACAACTTAAAATGAATGCAAAATCGCTTGAAATGCCAAAATATACACAGAATCTGTAAAATCTGCAATTATGTGTGTAATTACAATGTATAAACCAATCATTTTGAATAAGTGTGTTTATAAATAAATTCTAAACTATATAATGATCATAAATATAGATGATTTTGATCAAATGATTTAAAATGAATGGAAAATCGTTTGAAATGCTCAAATATACACAGAATCTTTCAAAATCTGCACATTATGTGCATAATTAGAATGTATAATCCAATCGTTTTGAATAAGTGAGCTCGTAAACATACTTTAGACTATATAAAGAGCATCAATATAGATTATTGTGATCAAATGACTTAAAATGAATTCAAAATCGCTTGAAATGCTCAAATATACTCAGAATCTGTAAAATCTTCAAATTATGTGAATAATTACAATTTATAATCCAATCGTTTTGAATAAGTGAGTTCATAAATATAGATTATTGTCAGCAAATGACTTAAAGTGAATACAAAATCGCTTGAAATATACCCAAATATACGCAGAATCTTTAAAATTTGTACATTATTTGTGTAATTACAAGAATTAATCCAATCGCTTTAAATGAGTGTGCTCGTGAACAAATTCTTGCCTATGTAAAGAGCTTAAATATATACATTATCGGGAACAAATGTCTCAAATTGAATGCAAAAATCGCTTGAAATGCTCAAATATACTCATAATCTATAAAATTTGCATATTTTGAGCATAATTACAGTGTATAATCCAATCTTTTTGAATAAGTGAGTTCATAAACATATTCTAGACTATATAAAGTGGTTAAATATAGATTATTGTGATCAGATGACTCAAAATGAATGTAAAATCATTTGAAATGTTAAAATATTCTCAGAATCTGTAAAATCTGCACATTTGTTCGTAATTACAATGTATAATCCAATCGTTTTGAATAATTGAGTTCATAAACATATTCTAGACTATATAAAGAGGCTAAATGTAGATTATTGAGATCAAATGAATTAAAATGAATGCAAAATAGCCTTAAATGCTCAAATATACTCAGAATCTTTCAAATCTGCACATTATGTGCATAATTACACTGTATAATCCAATCGTTTTGAGTAATTTATATCCAAAACATATTCTAGATAAAATAAAGAGTTTAAATATATATTATTGTGATCAAATCACTTAAAATGAATGCAAAATCGCTTGAAATGCTCAAATAAACTTAGAATCTGTAAAATATATACATTATGTGAATAATTACAATTTATAATCCAATTGTTTTGAATAATTTAGTTCATAAACATATTCTAAACTATATAAAGATTTAAATATAGAATATTGTCATCAAATAACTTAAAATGAATGCAAAATCAATTGAAATGCTCAAATAAACTTAGAATCTATATAATAAGCACATTATATGAATAATTACAATGTATAATCCAATCGTTTTGAATAATTGAGCTCCTAAACATATTTTAGACTATATAAATAGGTTAAATATAGATTATTGTGATAAAATAACTTAAAATGAATGCAAATCGCTTGAAATGTTTCAATATACTCAGAATCTTTAAAATCTTCATATCATTTGCGCAATTACAATGTATAATCCAATCATTTTGAATAACTTAGTTTATATAGATTCTAATCTATATAAGGAAAATAAATATTATTTAAATATAGCTTTGAAGCACATTTAATACAAAATAATAATGGCAGCATCAAAGATCTCTTGGTTTGTGCATCTATCCATGGTTGGTAAGAAAATGAGTTGTCTTGCCTTAAAAATTTTGAAATTAAATTGAAGGGTCCACGAAACTAAAATTTGCTCCCATATATATCATATATCATATAAATATACTAAGTGGTACATAATATCCAACCAAATGATAAAGTAACGGCATCAGTACTAGATGGACCTAAGAGTTCAATTTCTTTAAACAAAATTGAATCATATAATAAGATTTGTAGGAAAGGTAATAAATCCAAATTTCTAAAATAATAACAGCAAGAATATGGAAAATTATTGAATCTCAATTCTTAAATCTTCCTATCATAAAATAAAACACATGAGAAATCATATCTTATAAATAGCATGACAAAATCAAATACAGTCTAAATATCATTGGTTGGGAGTAAAAAGTCAGGAGCCAGGAACATAATGCAACAACCCTGAATCACACATAAAAATAAAGAATCACAAAGAGGATCGCCCAAAAATAATTCAACTATTTCTGTTGCCATGTCAAGTATTTGGATTTTTATTTTTTAAATTTTCAGTCTGATATGGTGTTCAGTTGGAGTGCGAGGGGCTGATGAATTATGTGCGCCAAGTGGACTTTATTTATTTATTTATTTATTTATTTATTTATTATTATTATTATTATTATTATTTGGTGTGGGGGGATCTCTCATGAAAAGGAACAAAGACACCCACCCAAAAATTTGAGGCGTAAAATAAAAACAAAGACCTAGCTACAAAAATAAACAAAAAATGTGAAAAAATGTATAAAAATAGGTGAAAACTTACTTTGTCATAATCAATCAAGTGGGATTTGTGCATCTAGCCATGGATCGCAAGAAACAAAACCTGTCTTAACTTGAATTTCTACATGAGGCGACAGAGAGAGGAGAACTCGCATAGAAGGCGATGGAGAGAAAGAGCCAGTGAGACAGATAACCACCCGGAAAAGGCGATGGAAGAGGTAGAGAGATGATGGAGAGGGGTGATGAAGAGAGAGGGGCGCCATCAGACAAAAGAGAAATGAGGTAGAACCTATTCCAAGGAAGATGTAGAGAGACCATGGAAGAGTGGAAAAATCATAATACACGATGGCAACATTTGCCATAGTGTATTATGACGTAACGGATCTTCACCGGTCTAGTATAATCTGACACATACAAAGGTATATATGAATACGTCACAAAATATAGGCTGGTCTATATTTTTAAATTTCAATATGGGTGTTTAATTAACTGAACCAATGTCAGGTTCATATATCGCAACTTTACCATCAGTGAGGTTCTTCATATTGATTAATAGTGAATAAATAAACACTATCTAATATTGATTGTCTATTAGATAATAATAAGAAATCATAAACCCTTACTGATATGTATCTGGTAGAATTTAATAGGAGTAGTCCACACCTAATAAAAAAAATAATCAAACATACGGGTTAATCTTCAATCACCAGTTGTAGTAAAATTCATAGAAATTCATTAAAATCCAAAGGCCTCCTTATGTCAGAATAGTTCGATTGTCCTTATAAATTTTACCTCTCGAAGAAAATGATAGTCTGCAAGAGGTTGAAGCAAAGATGCTCCTGCAGTCGATGTTGCTTCCCTTAGTCCTCAGTTTCGATCTGAAATTGAAGAAAATACCAAGGAACAACAAAATGTTATAAACCTTGCAAAAATATAGCCCAATCGTACTTAACCTCAGTTCAGATGTGAAATTAAAAGATGAATAACGTAGACAAAAAAAAGGAAAGAAGAAGAATTGCTCACAAAGTTTCACTTTTTACAAATCCATTTCTTGTTATCGCTTATAACAATAGCACTATTAATCGGAAAAATATTATATATAGCTCAAATACATAGTTTATTATTTTTTTATCATGCTCTAGTTTTTTCAATGTTCATATTTATAACATTACTTATCAGCCCCTAATTTCTAATAGACTTCAAATCCAATAAAAATATCTGTGATTAAAAGGAAATATTATACAAATAAAAAAGAACGCAAACAGAAAAAAAATTAAGCAATCAAATTAGATGAATAAACACATGAATGGCGAGGCAAGGAAACTTGTACATGACAACAGTTGTAGTGTCACTAACATGAAGCCCATGATCTTGAACACCCACCTCTAAAGTCAAAATATGTAAATTGTAAAAAGAAATCACTGAACATAAGAAGAATAAATAACATTTGAAAATAGGAGTTTAATTTTGTAGAAAATGCATCACGACAGTCATCAAGGTCTACCATGATTACTTGTTAAATCTAGTATAATCACTAAATCGATTTATGAAACCTTTGGTTCCTTATGCTCACAACACTTGTTAAATATCTAGCAATTCACCATTGTAAGAAGGATTTTAACATGCAACAATGAAATCATTATTTTTAATTCAAACTGATTAAAGATTTCTCAGATATATAACTGTATTAATTCAAGTTAAATTGTAAGTGTTGATAACTAAACTGAGCACAATGTCATGACTAATGCTAAAAATAGTTAACGACTCAAAAAATCTGTTTTTCTGAATCTACAGACTTAGTAATCGGCAACAGTTTGTATACCTCCCCCCTGCAATTTCACAAATATTGGTTCATATTGATTGTTTCTCAAAATTAATATAAGAATAGAGCGATAGAGAGAGAATGAAAGAGAGAGAGAGAGAGAGAGAGTACTGGAGTTTGGGATTGGAACATGATTGGCGAAGTTGCAGACGGAGAGGTGACCGCTGTTGGGATTGGGAAGTGGATGGCTGAGGCGTGAAACTGGAGATAGGTAAGCAGCGATTGATTAAGATTTGATTGACAGTGGAGATGGAATAGAGAGGAGAGGGGATCCTTGACGTTAGCCTTGATGATGGGCTGGATGGCGGTGAGGTCGACACTAGAGCAAAAGGCTCGGAGAAACCATTGCTGAGGAACCGTAGTCGGGTCTACTGGAAGCATGCCTTCCTCCGTGCCCTTTCCTTCCGCTTCTGCCATTGCTAGTTCTCTCTCTCTATGACTCTATCCCACTGCTCTTCCTGTCTTCACGAGAAACAAAATAAGGAAATGAAGAATTAAGAAGAAAAATTGAGAATTAAAAGAAAGAAACTGAAGAGGCGTCGAGGCAGTAAATGAGGAGTAAATGATAAAGTTAAACACGGGGAAGAAACCGAAGCTACGCAACGAATATGATAAACGGCTTAGATTAAAAACTTTAAAAAAAGCAACAGATAGGATCTGTTTTCGGTGTTTGAGCTTGTGTTTTGCTTTAAAATCCACGCAAAAAATTCACGCAGATTATATTATACTATCTTTATCTTTACTACTTATAAAAGCACCAATCCAAAAGTCTAATTCAAAATTTGAACCGGAAAGAGCAAACCAATGTTTACTCAATGCAATATAGACAGTTTATTTTTATTATTTTATGATTTGATTGGTGTAGATTTAATATTGAAATGAAAGATCTAAACCTTTCGTTTAGACGCGTTAACATGTTAACAAAGTCGCTGAAACTTCTCACTATTCACGTACGTAAGTTCGAATCTGTGCATCGCTTAATTTTCCTAATTATTTTTCGCTGCTCAATTTCTTCCCTTTTTTTCTTCTTCGCCTCCCACTTCCTACTCCTCATCGCGGCCACAAATAGAAATCAATTTTAGGTTTGTTCTCCTTAATGCGCCGCCTCCCTCTTTCGCTCTCTAATAAAAAACTCTTCTCTCTCTCTCTCTCTGGTTTCCTCTTACGGTGCACTGAAGAAGAAAACAACCACAAAAGCAGCGATGGCGGCGACAAGAGCAAGAAGACAGTGCAACCATGGTCACCGCTTTCCTCTCATGATCGTTGAGCAACCAAAAGCGACCACCTTCGTCCCGCGCCTCTCTGTACTCGACCGAGCACTGGCACCACCACTCTGCCTCACCGTATCTTGGATCGCTCGACCACAAAAATACTCTTCTTTCTCCTACCTGCTTCGCTCCGCTCCTGTGAGAGAGGCTGACGCAACGGGGTTGGTACCTCCTCCTCTTAATCTTTCCATTATACTAATTTTTGTAAAATTTTCAATCAAATCGCTCCCAATTTCAGATCTGAAGGACACAAAGGAAAAATCGTCGTGCCTTCTTCTGTTTGCCCCTACTATTGCTCCGGTTCAAGCTTTTTTTTCTCCCTGAAAGGAAAGAAAAAAGTTGGTAGCAGTCGCAAAGCAACAATGGACTGATTAATTTTAAGGTGAAGTACTTTAGTTTCATGGACAGTACATAGTTATAGGCTCTCTTTCTTCATTTCATAATGTGTTAAATTATTATTCAAACTATATTGAATGCCCACACATCGACACCTCTGTCGCCGGAAAAAAAGTATGCAATTGCAATTGACGGTCAAGGAAACTATATCGACTCAAATTCAAATCAGTATTCAGTCGTGTTCCTTCATTGGTAATTATTTTTATGAGCTACTTCAGGTGCATTTGTTGTGGCTATTCTAGCATCTCCATTGGTCTTGCTGATGCAACTTTTTCACCTATCAAAGATCTACAGCCTCCTAATAGGTATCTTATTTAATGCCTTTTAATGACAGGTTTAAATATTATCTTGTATTTTCAATTTTTCATTTGGGAGTATTTTTGACTGATGTATATTTACATTTTTGTAGTTCGAATGGTGCTAGGTTGCTTTGTATTGGCTTCCATGGGACATTTTAAACTTCAGGTGATCAAAGAGTTTGCTTTTTATTACTATTTAAGAGTATATTATAGGTAACTTGACAATTACATTAAATTCGATACTCAAAAAGGACAATTGTATTGAATTAGGCTTGGTTGTGTTCAATTTAATTGATATTTTAAAGTTTAATAATTGTTATTCAACTGAGCTTTGCTGATGGCAGAGCATCAATCACGATCATTATCAAATCACAGTTGGCACTGGGAATTTGGTTGCCTGGCTTGTACCAGCAGGACGTGACTGATAAGTCACTTGATGCCAAATTGCGAATGGAGTTTCTCTCCTTTATTTCTGATTGTAAATTAATGATCAATATTTGAATGTCACCAGTGCGGTATGTGACTAGGGATAGAAATTTCTGATGCAAATCACATTAGTACTCTTGACTTTTCCTAACCTCGCATGTATTAGTTTATGATAATAGATGGTAGCGCCAAGGTATGGGAAGTATGCAGAACCCAAGGAAATTGGAGAGCGTAGAAGGTATAGGGTTGCTGGGCAGGTATGCTGATTCTTATCGTCATCATTCTCGTTTACCCTTCTTGCTGTTGGGTATAAATGTCTAATTTCATTAATCCCCTTAAATATCTGTATAGGATATGGAGGTTGCATACTATCATGTTTACATTGATGGTGTGGATTTTGTTTTTCTGGATAGTTGAGTTTTTCATCACATATTGAGAAGAGCATTTATGGAGGGGATCAACTTGTGAGTTGCCCTCTTCAGTCTCTCTACCCTTAATAAAAAGTCTCGCTCTATGTTTCAGTATCTTGATTTTTCTCATACTAAAGAACTTTGTTAGTCCAATTTTAATTTGAATGCTTTGTTTCATTTAATGTTTGAATGCAGGAGATACTTAAAAGGATGATCCTATTATGCAAGGATGCAGTAGAGGTACAATTTTCAAGCCTTAGCATGGTCACCCGTAAATAAATCCAATATAACAAGGTAACATTAAGAAATAATCCAATATACCTACATGAAACTTTTGTTTTATTATTTGAAATGATGCTCCAAGTCCGTTCTCTCTCTCTCTCTATCTGAAAGGACAAATACAAGATGTATGATAATAAATGACTTTTGCTAATTTTTATCTTTTGTTGGACAGATTTGAAGAATAGAGTTTATGCACTCGAAATGGTATTTGAATACAGAGTCCAGTTTTAGCTGCTGCGATATCAGGCAACGAAGTTTTAATTGAAATTAAGCTTATATTTACTGTTCCGTTGACTGGGTCGACAGGCAGAAAGTTGGGCCATCTTTTCAATTAGTGCGAGTGTAAATTGGCTCTGAATTTTTTATTTTAGACTGGCTTTGGTTTCACCTATTATTATTTTTATTTTGCATTCTATTACACTATAAAAAATGAAATATTACAAAAACATTAAGTAGTTTGTAATTGAACTTCATGCAATATTATAATTATTTTAATTATAACTTGATTTATTATATTTAAAAATTGCTCGCACATTGAGCGGGCACTACTGCTGGTAGATTCCAACAAGCCAATGTTGAAGTCAGCTAGATTAAGTAGCGCGTAGCGCCGTAGCCTATCAACATATAAACCAACGTTATCCAAATACATTTTCTATGGAAAAAAGTTATTAAAAGAAAACAAAAATGGGTCTCAATTATTCGTATTATAATTCATTAATACAAACTTCCTAACAATAAACTTATTATTTAATAATTAATATTCAGGTAAGTAACAAGTGACAGTGTGACACTTAATTTTTTTATTTGACTGTTTTAGGCGAGACGATAGTTGGGCTTCTAATGCGGTCAAGTGCTGTCATCAACGAGCGAGCCCAATAAATCCCAAGTGATTGAAATTATACTTTTGTATTTTATTTTTGAAAAGAAGTATGACTAAATGTCTAAATCCCAACTCTTTCATTACTGAAAGAACACACATTAACTTTTTTGTATGTGAACGAGCAATCACACATCATAAAGTCATATGTATTGGTAAACACACCTAAAGTCACTAAAACATAATTCCAGAATTGTAAACCCATTGTTTTCATTTTTTACAAAGACATTACAATCCAATTACTTGAACCATTTGTTACAAACATATTCTCAGGACCTAAATTTACATCCTGAACCTCGCACATCATGACTAGAAACTTCCACATAAGTAACATATATATATGTCCACTTGTATATACAGTTTACACAAAAAATAAAGGGAAATAAGAACATAAAAGAACTACATCTGTACATGCTTGCTGACGGACAAACATCGAACTTTGATGACCTCATAAAGAACTTAAGCAGAAAAATACATAGACATTTGCATGTGGATCTGTATGCATGCTTGTAGCTTGCATCTGCTATTGTGAACATCCAAAAAGATTCATTAATTGAGACATGCTTGCATCTGTTTTGTGAGCAAGAGGAAACAGTATTCATTTCATGCCCTTTTGTGGTTAGTTTTGGAACAAAGTATGTCAAGTACATCCTTATGGTCATAAACTAGACATTTCCTCAGTTAAGAATCTACTTAACTCCATTTTAAATATTGCTAATACTGTCTGTAGCTAGTGTAGGTAAATTCTTTAAATCTTTGTGTGCTGCCTTGTTTTGGGTAGTCTGGCTAGAAAGAAATAAAAGAACTTTTGGTTCTAACTCTCGACAAAATACCCACAGTATTATCTTTGCAGCATTGCATTTAATTCATCTTTGATCAGGTACAGTTTCTGGATTGGAGCATCATTTCTCAAGGGCTGGCAACACCACCGGAGCAAGAGCTGCTACAGGTACAATTGGTACAGGAACTAGCAACATGGGAGCTGGGAACAGAAATGGGGACAGAGATGAAGAGCATATGATCTCTTAGTTTTTAGTTCTTTATTTTGGTTCTCATCTGTTTCTTTGCAGCAGATGTTATTGAGTTTTTCTTTGCTTTTCTTTTTTTGGGCGTTGGATGTAATATATCTGGTGACACTCTTTTTTTTTTTTTTCTTTTTTCTTTTGCTGGTAACTACAACTAAAGATCATCTTATTTTGTATCAGTATTTTGTAACTCTTGACTTTGCACCTGTAATGTATGCAGGCCCCTTGTTTTGGGTGGCTTCTTTCAAAAAAATTTAAAAAATAAATTTCAGACAATACACCAATCCTGTCGCGGTCGTGGCCTTGTTATTGTTGCCTGGTTGAGTGGCTCGCTCACCTCATCCCATTCTTCTAGAACCTTCCTAGCATCGGCATGCTCCATTCTCACACCTCAGTTATAAGTTATTGGATAACCTAGGTTATGATAGAACTGCAGAAGAAAGGGTCCTTGCTTCTTTTTCACTTCTCAATTTTGCAAAATGTGAAGGTGAAGATGATTATTTTATATACTGACTGTGTTGGTCTGGTATATGCATTTGCTGAATTTAGGTAATTAGGTTCAGGGTAATCAGAAGCTAGGAGGGGTATTTTAATCGTGGTATATAATTGGTTGTCAATGGGAAAATTGAAAACTGCACAATGAGGGTAGGCTTTTGAATTCCCTACCAGGCTCCCAGACTTCTACAATTGGGTACTGGTTTGCATTTCTTTTGGGATTTTGTTGGGTTCTTTTATGCTTAGCCGTGGTAAGACCTGCATTGACCAGTAAAAACAATAGTATTATCTTGATATTTACACATCATCATGGCGGCACAAAATTAAAGTTGAGAAATAAAGAAAACAAGAAATAGACAAAGATACCAAAATGCTGGTACATTCATTCCATGTTAGAAATCAGTACTGCATTGAGCTCACAAGAAGACTGAAGAAGTTTGATATGGAGGTGTTGTTCATACCCCAGGTGCAGTGAAGGCTGAAAATCAGATAAAGTGAATACTCGAGATATACTAGTACACCAACAACATACAGTGAATTTTATCTTAAGAAAACAACATAAAGTGAATTGATATACTAGAGCAAAATTTATATTAGCATGTCCTGACATTTATATATATTTTATGCAGGCCGTCGCCGTAGGCCACGACCCACCCCCCATCCCCGAGGCCCCTCCCCCCCCCCCCACCCCCCCTGAGGCCGGGCTGCCTTAGGCCCCGACCCCTCCCCCAGGCCGGGCCGCGACCAGACAAAAAACATTATTTTTGTTTTTATTTTGCTAATAGTAACACTGATGCCAGGAATGAACTTGACAATTGATGCTGAAACCCAGTATTATATTCCTACCTAAGCACACCTCAGATCATACTAAGTGTCAAATTAAAGAAAGTTCATACTGATCTTGGAGCTTGCTTCATAGCGTTCTTTAAATCTTATCAAATGCAAAAGATGTTGAATCATATAACTAATTGAGAATGCCATACTATAGGCTTGAATCTATATTCTAAAAACAATGATGATGTTTAATGTGCATCACTGCTGATCAAACGATGTTTCAGTTTTCAAACAGCCTGAAATAGATGATCCTTGATGCATTATCAAATAAAATAAAAAATGCATCAAATTTTATTTATATCTCCTTATCCTGAAGCCTCAAATTGAAAGCCCTTCTTTCTGTTTTTAAATATAAGAAATTATTTTTAGACAAAGATAGTCGAGCTCTGTAGCTAAATGAATTCATTTTCAGTCAGAAATAGAAAATGAGCGACTATAACCTATACCATATCCTAATCCTATACAGCAGTAATCGTTTCGTTAATCGAAGACGATAGAAGAATACACGTGCTTGCTGATCAAATAACGGACACGGGATGGAAGCAGGGGTGCATAAAATAATCTTTAAATAAATTTTGATCAACATGATCAAAATTTATTAAAAGATTATTTTATGCACCCCTGCTTCCATCCCGTGTCCGTTAAAATAATCTTTTAATAAATTTTGACTGTTTATTAAAATAATCTTTTAATAAATTTTGACTTTTCAATTATATTTTCAACAATCCCCACATAATTCAAAATTTACAAATTAAAAAAAACACGTGAATTAGGGATTTATATAAACAAATGTTAAAGAAATTTTGAATCGGATGATGAAACAAATTTCTGGACATTTATATTGAGCATTGTAGAACTAGTTTCTGACTCGAATATTTAACATGCCCTATTTTTATTATAGGACAATTAGCACAGAGATTAAATATTTTCAATATCTAAACAGCACACTTAAAAAAAAAATGAATGCAATCCTTAATGAATTTGAATATTTAACGATACAATCTGGACACTTAAGCAATTAAATTGACAATTAATTATATGTTTTTCTAGAAAACTAGGCAGTAGCTACCTAGAAGAAAGTAAAAATAAGATAAAATAAAAATAAAAATAAAAAGAAATTAAAAAAACAATCAGCAATTGACACTTAATTATACAAATCATAATACCTGCAAAATAGATGTGGTTTAACAATTGCAGTACTTCTTTAAAACAGACACAATGATTATTAAAAACTAAGCAAATTACGTTGAATATCACTACAACTAGTGTAAAATGTCTGTTACACTGAAACAATTATGTTAAACACGAAAAAAAATACATTAAATTTAGTTTGGACTAATTGTCTATATTAATTTCATAATTATTTACATCATTTAATATGATTTATAATATCAATCAGTAACTTAATAGTTAAACGTCCTTGTTAATAGCAGTACTCCTCTTCATGTTATAAAGGTGCTTCAAATCATTTCGCGGTCGGTACTAGCTAGTTGCAAACAAATTCCTTGAATATAAATTTCGAATGGGTGCTTGGAATCATTTCGCGCTCAGTACTAATTCGTAACAAAATCGTCCAATATAAACCTTGATTTGATCATTTCATCGATCATCATTGATCTATCTCACTTAGGATTCTCTCTTTCTCGCTCAGTACTAATTCTAAACAGAATCCTCCAATATAAGCCTTTTGTTGGAATTCGGAGAAATTTCTGATGGCCAGCGGCCCGCTAAAGGGTCCAGCGACCCGCTGGGTCGCGGAATCAGAAAGGCGTCTGTTCGGTTCTGTAACCGACAGAGGCTTTATATGTTAGAGTTATGTCCTAGAAGTCAATAATTTAATGACTTAATTATTAGTTTATGTATGGGATGATATTTTATCATCTGTTCCTAGGTTTATTATTGACAGATTATTCAGGTTGAGGATCTGAATAGTAGATCTCTGTGGATCATTCTTTAGAATGACAATGATAAATCTAAACGGTCCATAATCTTGATAATTAACAAGGAACATTAATTATCTTATAAGATTAGTATGCAAGTTAAGTGATGATTAAGTTCTACTAATCATAGGTAAAGAGTTACCAACTTAATTGCATATGTGTATGTTATGGAACATAGCACAGGACTTGACCCATCGAAATAAACATATGGATTGTGTTATGTGTCATTGTTTATTTCGTTACGATTTTGGTTCTAAGTTTGAGATGTTTATCTTTTCCACATGAGGATAGGTTCAATAAATATCGTCTACCGCTGATTCCCGATAAGGGCTGCTATACGGACTTTATTTATGTTCTCTTGAATTGTGCGGGGAAAAGCTAATCATCAAGAAAACCGTATGTCCCTCATTAATTCACTTAGTGAGTGACGATATCTGTTTGGGCCCCTTGATGGAGATAGATTGTTTGCATGCAACTTTATACAATTATCTCTAGATCAAGAAACGTATAATCTGCAAGAATGACACATTCCTATCTTGGATTATACGATGATATCGTGAGACATAAGAATCAAAATAGAGAAATACTTTTATTCTCTTATGCAGGATTTAAATATTGTAGCAGTACACTATTTATGCGAATTGGGAGTCATAACGTGTTGCTAGATACCGCTTATGATTATTGGAATTAAATAACGATTTAATTCCATGGCCAACATAGCATAAATCCTCAAAGGGTCACACAAATAGGACATTAATCACACAGTGCATTATTTATTTATTCACAGCAGTAAGTTCTGTGGAAATATGATAAGATTGATTAATTAATTATATACCGTTGCGAACCGTTATAATTAATTAAGTCAATGGATCATATAGAAATAAATTAATGCATTAACTAATCCTAAAACAATTATTAATGAGTTAATAATTAATTTAGTTCAACACTTATTAATATAAATAGTTATATTGATGAATTGGGCCGTTATTTAAATAGCAAATATATAGCCCAATTAAAGAGCAAAGTTGAGGGACCTTAATTATATGAATTAATGGTCCAAATGAAGAGGTTAAATGGCCCATAAAGGCCCATTTCGTGGCTGCCCAATATGGTGGTAGGTGGGATGGCATAGTTGTAATTATGCAAGAGGTCAATTAGGTTTTGTGCTCTATATAAGGACCACTTATGAGAGCCTCCACCTAGACTTTTCTCTCTCATCTCTTCCTCCCATTCTAGGCCGCCACCTTCCTCCTCTCTCCCTCTTATTTGCTCATGTGTTGAGCTATTTTCTCTCCACTAAATCAAGGTTGTTGATTGATGCAAGAGAGAAAACCATAGGGATTAGGCTTGTTCTTTGGGTATGCTAGCACGTACCTTGTAGAACGTGATTAATCCTCCTTGGTGAACTCAAGGGCGGTTACGAGACGTGGTGGAGACGGTGGAGAAGGCACGCCATCGATTCCCATGCCATGGTCGAGCCCCGCGGATGCGATTTCGCGGGAGGTACAATTCCACCTCTCTTTCTCTTTGTGTCGAATGGTTTACGTACTAGATCTCTCTTGCTCTTTGTTTAATTGGATTAATTAGTTAGTAATTAGTCACAAAATTAAAATTGGGCGATTTCCTAACATTATATACTCAGATCTAGTGTTCTGTTACTTGGAGGTCTTGTCTATTCCGTCCCCAAAGGTCCAGAACCCTAGAGAGAGATCTGAGAGAGAGAGGGAGCCTTTTCCTCCCTTGCTTGATGGATTTCCAAGCATGAATGAGAAGCACGGCATGTCGGGCACTTGGAATCGTGGATGGTGGCGCTAGGCCCTAACTTGAGGTCGTAGTGCATCGGCCGCATACGGTGAGAGACAGAGGCTGTGCGCAGCGGTTGCGTGGCGGCGATGGCTTGCGGTATCGCCTACGAGATCGAAGTCTGGTATATTCGATTCTTCCGCAAACGGTAATCTAATCCCTATTAGATTTACATTATTCATGATAGGTTTGTAGTAGAGGTCCTACCTACCCAAACCTTCATTGGTATCAGAGCCATTACGGCTTCCTTCCGTAGGAATGGTACCGCTAAGGTATAACCACCATTGTTGTGACTATTTTGTCCTTATGAAACCCTAGATCCATGACTAATTGATTTTTCGCACATTTCTCTCCTTGAGAGTTGATGAGAACTGTTGCAAACCATTGTTTCATGTCTGGTTCGGGTTAGGACATGGTTACTGGTCGAGAAATCGATTCTGATGCACTCCTTGATAGAGATACCAGAATCAGGGTTTCAGCACGTGAAACCTGTGGGTCGCTGGCAGGGCTCTGTATGGTTATCAGTCAGACCGCTGGCAGGGCCTGCGGGTCGCCTGAAAAGAACCTGAGACCAGTATAATGTTGTCTGTCAAGTCTCAGTAGGCCGCTGGAAAGCCAAGCTGGCCGCTGAGAGTTTAAGCGGGTCGCTGAACGGATCTGCGGGCCGCTGAACCTGAGTTTGACAGAAACTAATATATGATGTTACAACAATGACTTGATCTGACCAACTTTGGACATATTAGTATGTCCAAAGTTGGTCAGATCAAGTCATTGTTGTAACATCATATATTAGTTTCTGTCAAACTCAGGTTCAGCGGCCCGCAGATCCGTTCAGCGACCCGCTTAAACTCTCAGCGGCCAGCTTGGCTTTCCAGCGGCCTACTGAGACTTGACAGACAACATTATACTGGTCTCAGGTTCTTTTCAGGCGACCCGCAGGCCCTGCCAGCGGTCTGACTGATAACCATACAGAATAACCCTTGGTCTTCTGTCAGCTGAGATTTCTGCGGCCCGCTAGCCCTGCCAGCGACCCGCAGGTTTCACGTGCTGAAATTTCTGCGGCCCGCTAGCCCTGCCAGCGACCCACAGGTTTCAAAGTGAGATTTAAACTCTATAGTATCTTTTCCTAAGCTTAACTTCATTGAACTTATGCGAGAATGTTGAGGAAGAACCTATTTCATTTCCCCCTCTTTTCCTCAGCATCCGAATCAAGTTCATAATAACTGAAGTAGCTTGCATAAGATACTATAGAGTTTAAATCTCACTTTGAGCAATTTAGACACATATGTCCAAAATGGTGTATGAGATTATCTGGACGATAGTCTCATGGTATATACCCTTCATTAGGTGCATATTTGCATTGTGGGTGATTGATGGTATATGTGGTACCGTCTCACCATTGTGATTGCATGGTTGGCACAATTGGGTGCTGGCTAGCACTGTGTGGTAGCACACGAAGGGTGAATTTGGTATGTAGACTATGATGTCTCATCCAATTTCTGTGTCTTGCGCCAATCGAGTCGATTGGGAGGTGGTGCACTTAGTACATGAGACAGGATTGGTGGCCCTGGTTGTCATCTTTCGGTTATCGTTGCTAGGTTTGCATTATTTCTTGGATTGATTCAAGGGTTGTGCGGTGAGACTAACTGTGTAGTGCTAACTTAAGTGCTTGTCTCTATGTATGGCATTGGCTTACGAAAGTCATCGCTGATTATAAAAGATATTGATGGATGTGTATTGCTGGGCATTATAGTATCTCATTATCTTGCATAGAATCAGGATGGACTTGAGACCATCACATCTAATGAGAAATCCCAAAAGAAATTGTGAAAAATTAGAAACAAATTGAGTAAGGGAAGTGTAGCGGGCCGCTAAATTTGGTAGCGGACCGCTGACATTCACTCACCCGCAACAAATCCACTCGCATTCTGTTGCTGAGCAAGATTAGTTATTTTCTTGTATTAGTTACAACTTAACTTAATCTCTGATGATAGTATTAATAATTATTGACTATATTGATTTGCAAGCTCAATAAATTTTTTTACAAGTATAAGAAGCGCCTTTGGGGCTGCATCTTGACATGAGGTCAAATAAATTTTGAGTTGCATAAAGAGAGTCATAAGTTGACGTTTGAGCAATAAGTGTTAGAGTTAACTTGCTTGCTTTCTAATTGGTGAGAGCATGTGCAAGCAAACTTCACTGTCTTGTGTCGTTCGTTTATTAACGAATGTTGCTCAAATTGGTCAAGCTTGATGACATAGTCAAGTAATTGTATAAATACTAAGAGATTATTGTTGTGGACTTGATATATAAGAAGTTATGTTTCTAAATATGGATAAAGTACTAAAATTGCAAATTGCTTGAGTGTTACTACCTTGATGTTGGTGATGTAACATAGCATTTGAATTGTCATAAATATGAAGTAAAGTGATCTATATGTGAGAATCAATGCAATGGTGCAGTCCAGGGGATTGGCACATGCAGATTTGTTGTTCCTAGAGGGGATACAAATGATTGCTCCATGATACTTTAAGACACTTCAAACCTTGACAATAACTAGTACTTGTGAAATTTTCTTTTGGTGTTGGATTTCATAATTGAGTATGTGGATGGTGCTCATTTTAGTACCAAAATATTATGGTTTGTGGTGCTAATTAAGTAAGTTTTCTTTCTATGCATTTTCTTTGTGTTTTACATAATCTCATGAGTTGTGATTATTTGGCATGCTAACTATGCAAGTTGAGGTTAAATGACTGGGATTGACTTTTAGGTCATAATTACCAATCTATTCTAACTTGAAACATAGTAAGCGATATATGAGAACTTGAATACTTATTTAAAAGTGATTCAAGTTATGGAGAATAAATATGATCAATGCACTAAGCTTTTGGTTCTTATCACATTTATGACTAGGTCCAATTCAGTCATAAAAGTGTGAAATCTCTTAAAACGAGTCGCAGTCATTTGGACTTGCTGTACGAGTTAATGAGTTGTGATAAGATTGAAATAGTTCGATGATTCACTATTTCTCACATCGAGCGACATATTGTGTTGCATGATGATGAAAAAGTACCATTATGGATATGGTTCTTACAAAAGCTAAGTCGCAGCTGATGTGTTCTGAAAACTGGTTATGTATGCAGTTTGCATCGTGAAATACACATCACAAAGAGAATTTCCAAATGTGGAATTTCTATTTGAGTGTACAAGCGGGCCGCTGGCTAGGCTAGCGGGTCGCTTTCATTGAACAGCAAGTTGATCGCTGGAACGCCATGCAGGTCGCTTGATTGTTGTGCGGACCGCTAGGGTGCTAAGCGGACCGCTGGCATTCAGTCTGAGGCAGACTGAAATCTCCATTTTATTTTATGGTTTGAACTATGTGTTTCTAGAGATTCCTAGGAGGATTCTCATATAACCATAGGTTCAGTTGCATGTCTGATTGTACCTTCTTATAGATTTCAAGGAAATTTATTGGAGAAGAACCATAATTATGCCATTTTGTTGAATCACTTGATTCCTTGAGGAGTGAAGATTTATAAATAACTTATAGTTTCTTATGCAAGCTACTTCAGTTATTATGAACTTGATTCGGATGCTGAGGAAAAGAGGGGGAAATGAAATAGGTTCTTCCTCAACATTCTCGCATAAGTTCAATGAAGTTAAGCTTAGGAAAAGATACTATAGAGTTTAAATCTCACTTTGAGCAATTTAGACACATATGCCCTAATATTCGATTTTTAAAATTGAGAGTTAGGAGGAGTGTTTGCTCAAAAAGGCAATGTAGAAATAAAATTGATGTTGAGGTCAATTTAAGTTTCATTGCTAAAGGAATTTATTTGATGATGAAATATGAGATAGTGTAAATAAAGAAAGATTATTGCATGACTTGTATGATTTATAATATAGGGAGTACTTCAAGAGCAGTGGCTCCGGTATAGTCCGTTTGAAGTGATACACCAGAATAGAGGGAGTCTAGTGTAAGGAAACTCTCTTATTGGAGATGAGTTTGCCTATGCCTATCTCATTCTAAGCAATAGATATGATTATGTTGAAACTATTCTAGACATATAACAGTTTTAGACAAGGATCACTTCACTGATTGAGCAGTGGAAAACTAAAAGCACAAGATGTGCATACTTAGTTGATCCATGGCTGAGAGTGCACGCTTAGCCAATTTATTAGTTGTCTAAAATATATGTTACATGGTTCAAGAATAAGTTGTCAAATAATCATTGCACATATAGTGCACTATTAGCTTGAAGAATAGATATATAACTTCTTTATCTTTGGGTGTTGAATCCCCTATGCTTAAATCTAGATAAGTCTGAAAAGAAAGATAGTAATCTGTATGATGATAGGGTTCACTTAGTACTACTAGATGTTGTGCAATGTGGCACATTGATGTTATAAAGTGTGTTTGGAGCTATTCTTAGCTGACCGCTAACTGGGCTAGCGGATCGCTGACGAAGAATGACCTGGCAGGTCGCTAGCTGGGCTAGCGGACCGCTTGGATTAGAATCTGAATAGACGACTGTCTATTTCAGATTGCTCCTTAGATATACCCCTTATAATAACCATTCTTCTCTCTTCTACTATGAGAATAGAGAGTAGAACTAGGTTTGAGAGGGAGGCTATTCCATTGCTTGGAGCAATTGGAAGACACACATATTTAATTGCATTCCAAGAGTAGTACAAACAGTGAAATGAGTTCCTAAGTAAATTGAGGTTTCTTGAGAGAAGTGCTGAATGTAGCTATGCCTTCATAATTCAATGTATCTGACCAGGGGTCAAATATTATTGATGAAGAGGAAGCTCAACTGGCATCAGACTCTCAGCTGCATAATCTAAGCGGACCGCTTGCTGGGCTAGCGGATCACTTAGACTAAGATGACTTCCAATACAAGTCCTCTGTCAGTTCTGAATGCAGCGGACCGCTGGGAAGCCTAGCGGACCGCTGAGAGTTTAAGCGAGTCGCTGAACGTATCAGCGGACCGTTGGAACTGAGTCAGACTTGTAAGAAGTTACAAAACCTTATTTGTAATGTGTTGATTAACCATTACATTTATCTCCTAGTTGGTTGCATGGTGCAACAGGACTAGTTCAAGCAACAAGAGAGGCTTGCTTGGTTTCTATGCATGTGACAATAGAAATGAGATATTAGGACTCATGAGCTTCTATATTGAGTTAGGAGCATAGTAGACTAGTGCATGAGGCACATTCTACTTGTAACCCTATTGCAGATTATAAAGTTAGGTCACTCTAGCAAGGCTATGAGTTTGACATATGTTATAAGCCAATTACAATACCTATTTGCGAAAGCATATAGAGTTTGATATATCTGAAAGAAAGTATGATAAATAACATGCCAAGTATACTTTGATGATAAAGTTTGCTTGATTACAATTGTTTCTCATGAAACAAATTATTTGCTCTCTCATTTGGGAGATTGAGTAAATATGATACTCTCTCATTGTGGAGATTGAGTTTTGACTATCTTATAGAGGAGATGGAGTCAAAAGCATGTTTTGATTTTCATACTAGCTCTCTCATTTATGAGATAGAGCACATTGACATAACTGATGCTTATGTCAAGAGGGAGTTTGGTTGAGATAGTCCTTGAAACAATTGGTAGTTGTTGTGACTTCAGGGAGGTCGATAACAACTCATTGTTTATGTATAGCTCTAGTAGCATACTGTGGGGTAATGGACTAAACCAAACAGATTCAGATATATGGAGACACGATAGCACTGAGGGAGTTGATCTGATATTGAGTGGATTCCTATATGGAACAGTTCATAACACCCTAATGATCTGTTTCAGGATACTCAGAATTCTCTGATAGTTCAGAGAGATGTCAAATGAATTATTTCATTTGGAGATGGTCTATAAGACAATCAGATCCTCATAGTTATATATACTTGAACTTGGATAGTGAACATTGAGTTTATTATTAATCAAGTACATGTTAGCACTTATGGTAGTGTGTCATTGAACTTTAGATTGTCTCGCTCACACGAGCAATCGCCTCTAATGCCTGGGGCATGTAGAGATGAGACTAGATTGAGCTATGTGCGCTTAGTCAGGGACTAAGGAGCCATCTGGGATGGACGAAGCTCATTGTCGCTTCAGTCTGGGACTGAAATGAGGCTTGTCTTCTTTTAGGCGATCCGATATGATTGTGCCCCAAACAATCATGTAGTTCAATATAAGCCGAGGTGAGAATCTCCTTAGAACTCGGGGAGTGTCTAGGTGGAGAATCTCAGGATTAGTTGCAATAAGAAGTGGTCTAGACCATAGACACTTGATTTGCAAACTGAATCTAGACTCGTACAATGAATGTGAGCACACGTCTGTTTAGCAGATAATTCATTGTAACATGTGCTCATACCACATGTGCTTGGCGACTTATGGAAGTGGGTTGAGTGGTTCCAGGACCAAGACCGTATGACTCCCCATGTGTGAGTTCCATGAATACGTACCCTTTGACTTTTGACTATGTCATGAAAAATGGAGTCAGGGCTGCTACTTTGGTGTGTACCCTATGGTGATGTATATTCCGCCTGTCGGGGCATTGCTGGGCAAGCGACTGATTTCGTTTTGAGTCTCATGAGTCAAAAGGAAGATTCGATTCGTCCTGCACAAACGATAGATCTGTTGGTGTTCAGAGCTCACCAAACTCGTCATATGGACTGAGGTTGGGAACATACAGCAGACTAAGACTGAGACGGAAAAGACATGTATTATTGAGCGGTCAATAATGTCTGATCTAGTGCGGATTTGAATGTTTCTAAGGTACTAGTGTACACATTTATATAACTGTTTTTATAAAAGGGTAGATGCTCTCTCGCTGGCTTTGAATTTATTCAAAGTGAGGCTTTTGAGCTCCCGCATGGACATGTGTATGCGCTGGTCGCACGTTCCATTTGCCGTATGAGTGACATGCTGTGTGAAACTTCTCCGAGAGGGAGATGTTGGAATTCGGAGAAATTGCTGATGGCCAGCGGCCCGCTAAAGGGTCCAGCGACCCGCTGGGTCGCGGAATCAGAAAGGCGTCTGTTCGGTTCTGTAACCGACAGAGGCTTTATATACTCAGATCTAGTGTTCTGTTACTTGGAGGTCTTGTCTATTCCGTCCCCAAAGGTCCAGAACCCTAGAGAGAGATCTGAGAGAGAGAGGGAGCCTTTTCCTCCCTTGCTTGATGGATTTCCAAGCATGAATGAGAAGCACGGCATGTCGGGCACTTGGAATCGTGGATGGTGGCGCTAGGCCCTAACTTGAGGTCGTAGTGCATCGGCCGCATACGGTGAGAGACAGAGGCTGTGCGCAGCGGTTGCGTGGCGGCGATGGCTTGCGGTATCGCCTACGAGATCGAAGTCTGGTATATTCGATTCTTCCGCAAACGGTAATCTAATCCTATTAGATTTACATTATTCATGATAGGTTTGTAGTAGAGTCCTACCTACCCAAACCTTCACCTTTATTTGATCATTTCATCGATCAGCATTGATCTCTCCCTCTCTTCCACTAGAAGAGGAGTTGTTTCTCCTTCTCTTATTATCTTTTTTGTTCGTAACAATGGTGAAAGCTCGATCTACAACCCGTGCTCTTCCCAGTGCTCGGAAAAATAGGAATCGACAGTCAGGTTTTGTCTTAAAACCCTTTATTATTTAACTATTTTTGCTGAATTCTTTCTATATGTGTCTTATCCATGAAAATTCTGATAGCTAGAGCAGAAACTTCGGTTAGTGTACTTCCGAGCGGACAAAGTCCAACAAGATTTCTTACAAACTCCAGAGGAAACAAAGGTTTGATCTAAAATAACTTAATATTCTAATTTTTCTAGTATTATAGGTTAATTTGCATACTTTTCATTCTCATACAGCATAAAAATATACTGATATATGTTTAATTTAGGAATGTTCGTTCATTATATTGTTCTGTACCTTTAGTATTTCAGATAATCTTTATGGTTATTACAAAATTTATCAGTTGTATTTCAGATAATCTTTATGTTTACTTGTCCTACTTTTTAATTCATTTTGTGTCTGTTTTTCATACCAACTGTTTCTGTTTTAAACAAGTATTGTTTAATTATAAATGCAGATAAAGATTACATTAGTTTCCAATATCAGCCCCAACTAATGGTTCAGTTCTATGAAGAAATTGCTCGTGATATTTCTCCAGAGAGGTTACAGAGATTAAATTGGACACCTTTTGCGCATCTGTTGCATATGCCACGCTACACTGTCTCAGGTGTCTTGCACGAGAGAATTTTGGAGGGTTTCAACAGTCATACCAGTGATTTTTGTATTTTAGGTAAACCAGTGCCATTCAAACCTCGAGACGTTGCTCTGGCTATAGGTAACTTTTTCAGTGATTTTTTTTTTTCTAGTGTCAATTATCCTTGTTTTTTTGTTAAGCACCTGACTACTACAACAGTATAAGTGATGTGTGTTTTAACTGTTTTTCACAACAGTATAAATTTTTTTTTAGAAAATTTAATTTATACCACTACAAAATACTTTAATTTTAAATATGCCATCCCAAAACAACTAATTCGAGGTATGCCATCATAAAACTACATGAATTCGATATATGCCAGTATTTACATTAGAAACATACTTAAAAATAATTTTAGCAAATAAGAAATAAAATTGCTTTATGTGTTTTTTTTTCAAAATGCCCAAACTGCCCCTAACTATTTTATCGTGATTAAAAACAACACGATTGAAGACACTTCATCTCTTTCTTGACTGCCCATCTCCAAGTGCAGCCCCTCTATGACATTGATAAATCGATCTTCATGGTCTTATCTATGAGGAGATAATGTTTTGATCTCTGACTTGAAGGCACTTTCGATTGCCAATGACTTGGCCTGATGAGTTGATCTCCTCTCTCGAGTTCTTGAAACTTAAAGAAAGAAATCTACAAATTTCTCCCAAGCTCTTTACTGGCCGTACACACTCCACCTCTGATTGGTTGAAAAATTGATTCCATTTATTTTGGTGCTGATGGCGATTGTATGGGTGAAATCAAAGACTAAGAGACAAAAAAAAAGAAATAAATATTGAAATGAGTATTAGAAAGGGTAATATGGTCATTTTAATTGATCAATGACATAAAATTAATTTTTATAGTTTTATGATGGCATAAAACCAATTACTTGTTTTGTGATGGCATATCTCGAATTTCCAGCTTATTTAGTGGCATAAAGCAAAATGCCCTTTTTTTTTGTTAAGAACTTTATTTTTGTTAAGCACCTGCAAATAGTTATGCTGTTAACAAAGATGTTTGTGTTTATTCGAATAATTTTTTGAATATTGAATGTACTTGTTTCATTAAAATATAGGTTTGAAATTATTTGGTGACAAAATTGACTTGTTCAATGGGGGGAGAAGAGACTTGGCAACACAAATTGCCATCTTAATCAGACTTACTTTGGTGGCACAAGGTTGAATACAAAACCTTGCAGAATATTTTGAAGGATATTGTACTCAAAGCTGAAGTTCCAACAGATGACTTTGTTTCTCTCATGGTGTTGTACATCTTCACCATGTTGAGGAATTGGATTCCATACACAAGTACTCATGGTCTACGGCAGTGTATGAGGTCATCCTGCAACATCTTTGTGACGGTCGCAAAGGCAAAAAGAAGCATGTTGGGGGATGTATGACTGCTCTTATTGTAAGTAAATTTTATACAACTTATAAATAATTCTTCTATTTGATTAAAAATTTCACTGTCCAAAAATTGTATTGTGCATCTGTCCAGAAAAATGCTTCTGATAAATGCTTCTGATTAAGTTTCTTTATTTTGCACTGTTGTTGGTTAATTCAGTAAGATATCATATACCCATTCTAAAATCTTCCAATTGGCCCGAATTGAATTTGTTAAAGCTTGAAATAATCATTCACGTCATCACGTATTGATTTTTGGGCAGAGTCAACTTCCTTTTTGTAGTGGCACACTTAAAACAAAGTGACATTCTTGCATAATTTTTTAATACAACATCTGACAATTCCATTGCAATTGCAGCTTCAATCTATCACGAGCTCCGAACAATGATATTGAATCGAAAGTACACAGCTAGAGAGCTTCCTCCTTGGCACCTCAGAACCTGACAAAGGAGAGATTTCCCCAGTAAAGGGCCCTTCAGTTCGCAAATGATGATACAAGGCTGTTGGATCCAGAGACTGAGTTTAAGTGGAGCCACTTTGAAACTGTTCTGAAGGTGATTAAGAAAATGTTATGCCGAGCCCCATCTAATGAGCTTCCAGATGAAGTTGAGAAAATAATATATAGACACAAAAATCATCAGTGGAAACTACAACTTTTCCTGTGATGAAAGCGTGATCAGATTCGTGGAGAAGGTCTCTCTGTACACAAAAATGTTGCGGTACTTGTTCAGCAACGAACATCAGAGATGCAAAGAACAGCAAAGCAATGAGATAGAATCTCAAATCAAATTTATGAAAGAGCTCTTAGAAACTGAAATGACTAAAATTAAAGAAAAAGTAAAATTCCTGGCTAAAGCAGGTTCCAGGGCTGATGCTAAGTGGGACCTTGAGATGACCATTGAGCAGAAGAAACAACTTGAATGTGAACTTGCCAAGCTGGTGATGACCAGACTTAGCCAGCTTAATTCTGATCTTGTGCGCTATGAGAGAGAGAGAGATGATATCACAATGGATCAGAATGAAATTGAGCAGTTTGTGGGCCGTACTCTTGATGATTGTCGTAGGAATGCGCAAAGCCTTGAAGAGGTACTGCGTAGTGGGCTTCAGAACCTTGATAAAATGTACAGTAGGGAGTTGGAGGGGCTGAAAATGGTCATCTTGCAGACGTGCGTCCAAAACACTGTGATGTCTTCTGGAAGTAGAACGACCCAGTACTAGTGAAGAAGGGATTATCAATCTTTTGGCTATAAATTTTTGGGTTTTTTTTTTGGAGGGGTTTTATGTGTGTGGTGGGGTGGGTTGGGGTAGGGGAAACGAAATCCTCTGGACAGATGTCCAGACTGGACATCTCATCCTGACCGTCAGCTCTAAATCGGATGGCCTCTATTTTTTTCCGGATTGTAAGGTCCGAAAAAATGAACCGTCGAAATTAGATCGGACGGTCGTGATGAGATGTCCAGAGTGGACAGCTCTCCAGAGGATACTGGTCCTCGGGGGAATCGTATCCTCTGCCGACCTTTAAAAAGTTGGCAGAGTGCCAACTTTTTGTCTGAACGGTCGGATAGTAATCGAACGGTCGGATCGTAATCGAACCTGTCTGCCCGCTGCCCTCTCTCTCGCGTATCCTCTTAAAAAAAAATTATAGCTCTCTAAAAGAGGGAAAAATTTTATAAAAGACAAAAATGCTCCTGATAATTTTAAAAAAGACAAAAGAGTCTCTGAAATTTTAAAAAGAGCACAGCTATAGCGGTAATAGCAGTACCGTTATAACTCAGCCCTATAGCGACAATAGCATTACCGCTATAGGGGCTATAGTGGCATTGCTATTATCGCTATAGGCTTTTTTTTTTTTTTTTGGATCTGACACCTCTGATTTTTTTTATTTTTTGCGCAACTTTACTATTTTGCTCAATAGTCATCGTCTGACACCTCTGACAATGACTAGCATTGGCATAAAAAGAATGCTTCAGAGCACTAACTTACTATTGAGCAATATTTACATCATCATATATGCCAATTGCAGAGTATCTCATTTATTAGTGAAATTTCATTCTATTACTTTACTATTTCTCCACTTGCTAAAGAAAATTTATTTTTAAAACTCGAGGTGCTTGGTTAAGATTTATTTTTACAATTATCTACTATTGTTTAATTTCAATCATTATATATGTTATTTTCCACATCTTCCATTTAGAGTTTTTTTTTCAATCAATACAGATTTTAATTTTTTTAACGAGGTCAAAGTTTTCATGATTTGCAAATATTCTTATATGTTATAAAACATATTATATTATTGACATATAAACAAGCAATAAAAAAAATTTTGATCACGCAACAGATCTAAAATTATGGTGTTGTTAAATTTGGTTACCTGCTTAATTTTTTCTGATTTTTTTTTTAAGATTTGTTTGCACTAATCATTATGATGTTGTTAAATTTGTTCTAAAATTGACAACAAAGTAGTGAGTGTTTTATATCCACGAAACAGATCTTACTAGCACCATGAAGTATCATTATGGTGTATTGCTGCTCTTTTAAGCATATCTTCAAATTTGATAACGGTAATAGGAATGCGGTAGTATAACTTTTAAATATTGCTGCTCTTTTAAGTATAAAACTTCATTATGGTGTCAGACCGAAAAAAAAAAGGGTCTATAGCGGTAATAGAAATGCCGCTATAGCCCTCTATAGCGGTAATGCTATTGCCGCTATAGGGCTGAGTTATAATGGTACTGCTATTACCGCTATAGCTGTGCTCTTTTTAAAATTTCAGAGGCTTTTTTGTCTTTTATTAAATTGTTAGAGGCATTTTTGTCTTTTATAAAAATTTTCCCTAAAAGAGAGAGAGAGAGAGAGCGACTCCAGAGAGAAAATCCGATGGGCTCCGACTGCCGTTCGAGAGAGAAAGAGAATGCGCCACACTCTGACGGCTTCGCGTCTTCTCGCCTCCGCCACTGTCGTTCCTCAACTGTTTTCTTTTTCTTTCTTTCTTTGCTTTGTCAAAATAGATTCTTGCCATCTTCCCACTCGACGGTGGAAGCTTCTCCTCAGATTTTCCACCCGCATTGTTTCAATTTCGCTGGTTTTAACAAGTACAACACCCTAATCTCTCGATCTCTCTCTCTCTCAACCAATACCCCTCAACTTTGATTTGTTTGGTGAAATGTGAAAAGAAAAGGATGAATTGGTATCTATTTAAGGAATATCGAATGCCAATTTTGATATTACTAGTAGATATATAATGATTTTGTCTCATTCCCAATCACTGTCATGTAATTTGGCGCTTTAAACTGGTCCAAATTATGTAATTTTATTGCCAACTTTTTGGGAAAAATAAATCCCTGATAGAATTTGGGAAAGAATGAACATACACTTCAATTCCATTCAAATGTTTGTATTTCTATAATCAATTTAAATATATTCATATTATGCCTTGTAAATAAGGTCAGGTGGTAAAAGTCCTCTCGGGAGAAGAACTCATAGTCAATTTTTCTTTTTAAGGGGAAAAAAATAAAAGAAAGGGACACCATATTACCACTTAATACAGGGTTTAATTGACCAATTAATTGAATGAGAGATAAGTTAGCACTTAAAAGAAAAGCAACAACAACAGCAACAACAAACTTGTTTGCCTGTTGTCAGGTTACAATAGGACCTGATCACAGAGTGGTAGATAGAGCCACAGTTGCCAGATTCTGCAACGAGTGGAAGAACCTCATCGATAAGTCCCAGATGCTCTTGCTCCATATGAGGTGACCAGTTCCCTGATAGACCTGGATGGTTAAAACAGCATTGGTTCGTCATGGCAAATGACAAAAATTCGATAGCTAATGGGTTTCCGAAACGGCTATTAATTGTATAGCAGCATCATTACCTAATAAATTTGTGTATTTGGGATTAATAAAATATGTGCTTGATGCACTAGTTGTTTCTCTATGAACCTGTCCTAGGTCTGCCCAGCCCATCTCAATTTCTTGGGTCGATTATGGAGCAGGCTTTGCTCTGTTAGTTTTCAGGAACTCATCAAGTCCTGCCGGTGGCATTCTCAAACATAAGTTACAGAAATTTAGCAGTAGACATACAAATGGTGGCATTCTCAAACATAAGTTTTCAGGAAGAGATTCCTCTACAAATGGTGGCCCCAGCAAATTCAATTGACACTGCAACACACTTCTGCAATGGGGGAGAGTTGATAGCTGTTGAAGGATGACAGTTGGATACAATATGTTTCTATTTTATATTTTACTAGAAAAGCATAATGGGTTGTATGATTTCAAATTTGGTGTTTTATAATATTTGTATTGATATTTGTTCTATGGTTTCAATTTTCTATCAATTTGGTATATTCATCTCAACATGTAAATTTGTTGCTTTGTACCGGCCTCATTGAGTACCATCTTGGAGCATGTACCGACCTCCTTTAACATCAATACTCAAACATATGGAATTAAGCACATATGAAAGGCCGGTACACAAGTCCTGTACTGGAACATATGGTTGAGCCAATATGAAAGGCCATCCTTGTGTACCATACGGAATTAATTGAATACTATTTGTACTCAAACATATGGTTGAGCACATATGAAAGGACGGTACATAAAGGCCGGTACACAAGTAATTGAGCACATATGAAATTTATACAAAGATAAAATCATTATGCTTGAAAAGAAGCCCTGTACTGGAACCGCCCTGCATGTGCAAAAATCAAATAATTGACCACATATGAAATTATACAAAGATAAAATTATTTATGCTAATACTGAATGCCTCCTGAGTAGAGAAAGTTGGGTTTTTACTGAGGCCAATTCAGAACACTCCTGAGGTCAAATCGTACAGAAATCTCCATAGAATGCGGAGAGATGTGGTTTTACGGAGAGTTTTGGCCGGAATTGGAGTGAAAATCGGAGACATTTTTTTTTTCATGAAAACGGAGACTCGGGCAGGGGCAAGACTCGAGAGAGAGCGAATTTTACCAATATCTACATCCAACCGTCGGATCGTCATCCAACCGTTCAGATACGAGGTTAGCACTCTGCCAATCTTTTAGAGGTTGGCAGAGGATACGATTCCATCCTTGGGTAGGGGGGGTCGCTTATTTATGGGGTGACCTTAGTAATACATGGACTAAGATTATGACTAAGAATTTCAGTCGTTGTAGGTTTGCTCCAAAGATTTGGGAGTGTTTAGGGTAATATACTTTTGCCATCAGTTAGAGTCTGGAATCAGGCTCATTATTGATAAAATGTACTGCAATAGTTGTAAAAACCACCTCAATTATTTTACCAATAAAATTTCATACTAAACAAAACAATTATTATATTAAGTAGAAGTAAAAATTATATTAATTAGAACATTTGCTAATTATTCTAGAAGAATAAATTTGATTCAGTTAATACCGATTATTGTTTCACTTAATGGAATAGATTGTGTTCTATTTAATATAACTGATTATTCTGGCAAATTGTTCCATATATTAGAAAATTATTTTTTTAATTAAAAAAAAAATAACACAACAATTTTTTCCTAAGTTAGAACCGGCTGCTGGAATCAATTCCCGCTTAGTGGGTGCTCGCTATGAATTCACCCTCAGACCTTATTACAAGCTCGAACTTCGAAACTCTTCATCCTCTTTTCTTCCATCTCGTCTCTGCTTGAAACTATCGAAACACGAACTTTCCTTCATCTTCATCGTTCTCTCTAGAAACGAGTTTGCTTCGTTTCATTAAAATTCGTAACCATGGTTGGATGTACACCTCCTACTACTCCCAGTGGTAGAAAGCCTCCAAGAAAAACCAGACGAAAAGCAGTTGTGGCGGATCCTAGTGTTTTTGCAATTTTAAGCCAAATCCCAACTCCAGATGACAATGAAGAAGAGAAAGGTTTGACGTACTTCTAATTTTACTTATTAGAGTCTTCAATTTTACTTATTAGAGTCTTCAATTTTACTATTATTTTCCGTAAAAGTAAAGTAATCTGACAGAATGGCTTCGAGAATACACATGTTTAATTTTATTTTCAATTTTCTTATCGTTTTCATTAAATCTATGAAGAACACACATATTGATCAATTTTTTTTGTAGTATTGTTGCTTATTTAATTCGAAATTTAGTATTATTTAATTTAGTTTCAATTCTACAATTATTTTCATTTAAATTGTGAACAACAAACAGATTTATGAAAAATTTCTTCAATTGTACCTCTTTTAATTCAAATTTTCAACTATTAGTAACACAATTAACTACATTAATAATCAATTCTGCTGTTTCATACTATAACTGTACTGTTTGTATTATGTGCTACAATCAGGAAAATCTGTTTGTATATAAGGCAACATATATGCTGGTTTTAGAAACACTACAACCATGATTATAATGTAGAACATTTGGTCTATTAAGTACAACCAATTAACTGTGTCAATGGCATATTTACTAGAACTATTAGGTTACTATTTTAGAAAAGTTAAGATATTATAAAGAACTGTTGGCATATTAAATTAAATATTCTTTTGTTTATATTTGTATGTTTGTATTCATTTCTTAAAATACAGATAAAGAATCAATTATGTTCAGATGTCGACCACAACTAATGGTTCAATTTTATGAATCCATTGCTGCAAATATTTCTCCAGAAAGGCTCCAGCGATTAAATTTGACGCCTTTTGCACATTTGCTGCATATGCCTAGATTTATTGTATCAGGTGCACTATATGAGAGAATTTTGAAAGGATACAACAATGTTACAAAGACGTTTCAGATTTTGGGGGTACATGTACCATTCAAACCTCGAGATGTTTCTCTCGCTTTAGGTAAATTTTTTTATTTCTACTAGTTTAATTGTATTATTTTTGCTCTTTATATCTGAATTCATTTGACTTTTCCTGCATCTGTGAAATGATAAGACAGTATATTCTAACTGTTGTAATTAATATCCTACGTAGTTAGTATTTTAAAAAGAACTGTTAGAATGTTGGGATTGATGTGTATAGAATGTTAGAACTGATATAGGCAGGAACTATCAAAATTGTGATATGTGTTAGAATTGATGTGTACATGAATTAGAATAAATTGAATTAAAATTTATGGTAAATAAGTTGAACTGTTTATTTGCAGGTTAGAACAGTTATACGTATTATTTTGAACTGTTAGACATATTTTAGTTGGTAATTTTTCTATCCCAGTAAGAATACAACAATAACAGTTATACATAATATAAACTTCAATTGTTCATGTGTGTCCTATTAATCCATTATAACAAATAACTTAACATTTCATTATTGAGTATGTTTGAATTCGCAAACAATTTTTTGTTAGAACATTGAACTGTTACAGATAATTTTTAACTAGAATTGTTAAATGTCATGATATTATACTATTATAGCCAACGATATGAATATTAACTAGAAAACTTAACTCTGTTGATGTGATTTTAACTAGAATAGTTAAGACAATAACTTGGAACAATTTATTAAGTAGAAGAATTTGGTTTTCTATATATTTGATTTTTCGAATAACAGGTTTGAGGTTGAATGGAGACAAAATTATATTATACAATTCTAAGGGTAGCAAAAAGAGATGGTGCAACACATCTTCTCACATGAATCAGACATATTTTGGTGGCACGAGCGATGTTGGCTACAAAGTACTAGAGAATATTTTGAGAGATGCGGTGAACAATCCTGAAATCCCAACAGACGATTTTGTCTCGTTGTTGGTGTTGTACATTTTCACCATGTTTTTATTCCCCACTACTAACAACAAGGTTCCGATGGGTTTATTACCTTTCGCTGAAAATTTGGATCGCATACACATCTACTCCTGGGTAATAACAGTATACGAAGTGATTCTGCAAAACCTATCTGATGGTCGCAAGGGGAGAAGAACAAGCATAGGAGGATGCATGACTGCTCTCATAGTAAAAATATTTTTCCTTTCTTAACTTGAATTAGAATTTACAGTAAATAATTAGAACATTTGTGATATGTATAAGAATTGATGTGTATATGAATTAGAACACCTTGAATTACAATTTATGGTAAATAATTGGAACTGTTAATTAGAATATTTTTTATAAATAACTAGAATTGTTATACGTATTTATTATATGTAGTAAAGTTTTAAATAACTTATATCTTTGTGATTGAAAATTTTTCTATTTTTTCAAACCTTACAGCTGGCACATTGTACTATGATTCAACTAATTGCTTTTCACATTTTTGTCTTTCAGGTGTGGTTTTTTGTTCGTTGTGACATACTGAGCTGCAATGTGTTTCCAAGTGGCATTCCAAGATACTATTCTTGGAACATGACAAACAGGTTCAACGCAAAACAAGTAGACAGGATATTTAGCAGCATTTGCACTGAGGAAATCGCCAATGAGACTAATATGCCATCCTTGAATGAAACTGAGGAGAATATCATGGATTCTGGGTTCCTTCTTGCTTACATTCGTCACGGTGAAGTAGTAGTTGAGAGAGGAGTGAGAAAGTTAGCAGAAAATAAGAGAGGAAGGAAAGTACTAAATGGGCCAAATGAAAAATCTAAAATGCTGCTAAGTTTGCAGGAAGAAGACAATTTGACAGATGGTTTGTTTTTATTTTTTTTCTTTAAATTTAATATCATATTAAGTAGTCTGTTAAAAGTATTTACTGTCCTATTATTTTTCCAGAAGATCAAACTTCAATAAGAAAGAAGAGGAAAAGGTTAGCCGTCAAGAAAGTAATCCGAGGTAGTTCTGGTAATTCATCACGAGCTTCAGGTGATACAACAAGCTCAACAATGATTGTCGAAAGAGGTATTTTTCTTTCTTTCTTTTTTTCTTTATGTTATTGGTATTGATTATGTATCCAACAATACTTTTTCGATTTGCAAAAGAAGTAAATCTTTTGAAAACAATATCGCAAACTGCATACATAATGATGTGTACTAATTCTCAAAATAATTTTTTAACTTCAAGTTATGCTTTGTAGTTTGTACAGTTATATATATCAACGAGCACAAGTTGTTGTTCAGTAACAGTGAATATAGATCCATCTTTTACAATGATATTTTAATTAGCAACAATTAACTCAGACCTCACCAGGTAATATAGACTCTACATAGTCTGGAATCAAATGGAAAAAACAAAAAAAAATATATAAATTATCTTGTTTGTATCTTGAGCAGGTGTCCATATTCGAGATTCTAAGAGCTCTGACCATAGTACAGGGAGGGATATAAGTTATTCTGGTAAAGGCAAGGCAGTGGCGGTTGACAAAAAATATGAAAGAAAAATATTGAAGAAAGCTTTGCTTGAAAGTAGAAATTCAACTCACACTAGTAATACTAGCCATAGTCATGATGAAGGTATTTTCCTTTTAATCTTAATTTTATTAGTGTGGGATGTGAAGAACACAATATCTTCTAAAATTCGAGAAGCAGAAAATCACTCCTAGTATAAATCTTTATTTTTTATTTAGCAGAAGTTCCCCATGTAGATATTCCAAGCCATATAATCATCAAGAATGTAACAAGTATGCTAATTATATTAATAGTTAGGATATTAATGTAGAACACTTAACCGGTTCGCAGATAAGTTAGTACACTTATGTATAACTTTTAGAATATTAATTACAGTAATTATGTAATTGTTGTATAGCTGAAGTGCTGTTTGAAGATATTCCAAGCTATATGATGACTGAGAATATTACAGGTTTGGTTGTTACATTCATTTATTGTTGTACTCTTTCTTTGTACAAGTATGACAATTAATTTTTTTTTTACCAAAAGCAATTGATAATATTATTGGCTCCCTACAGAGTTCTTCTTCTCATAGACAAGAAGGTGATATATATAAACAAATTTGTTGATTAAAAAAAAAGATTTTGTTGTCTTTGCATACTCTTCTAATTAATAATTTTATTTATTAATTGTTGTAGATTCAATTTTTGTCGAGGCCTCATTAAATTCACCTAAAACTGCAACTGCTGTGAACGCTATTGGTACTGAACAAAATGATGAAGGTAAATAATTTACTTTTGAGTTTGCCAACATTTTCATAAATTACTAGAAGAATTAGCCATAACAAATAACATTTAAGTAGAACAAGTGCTCTTTTAAACCAGAATAATTAGCCATATTAACAGAAAAATTTTGTTGGCACATATCCTACATGTAATATTACTATTGAACAATTGTCTGGATGTAAAATTTGATTTAAGTAGAATATGCTTGTACTTTGTGCCTCTACAATAATTACCTAACTAGAATAAAATCATCAGCATCACATGACGATGAACCTTCAGCTATTGCACAGCTCTCAGCTGTTAATGAAACATCTGTTCAAAAAGATCAAACAGGTAAACTATACACTATATTTTGTTTAATATTATTTATATACTCTCACAATTTACTACAGATGTTTCTAATGGTGAAGATAATATTATAAAGATGAACAATGTCAAGATTGCTACAGAATTAGTTGCTCCAATTGTTCTTTACAGAGACTATAAAATATATATTCCAACAGTATCAATAGCTCCAATAAAGGAATTCATTGAACAAAGTTATTATTATTTTTTCATTTTATTCATTTCTTTTTTCAATAATTTTTATTTTTCTTTTTAATATTACTTGTGTAATTTTTTTTTGTTTTGGCAGTGAATGAAAGCAACATGAAATTTGGTGCTCATATGGGGTTTTCTGTTGAAGAATTAACTGCAGGTGAAAATATAAGTTTTATTTTTAAGGTCACCAAAATTTTGTTAACAATTACCCAATTTAAGTAGAATAGTTAGTTTATTTACTATAACTGTTAATCATATTAACTACAAAAGTTCGATATATTACACTTGATTATATCTGTTTCCCAGTAACGATATAATAATAATTACAATCTTGTTTTTTTTATAGAGACAATTATTGCAGAGAAATCCACTGTGCAGGAACGTGTTGAGGAGATAACCATTGTTGGGAACAATAGCACAGATGCAATTAAATTTTCTGGTAAGTCTAAAACCAAAATTTTTGTTTTCCATTTAACTTTTATCATATCTTTTAAAATTTGAGTACAAACTTTTACTTTCAACATCACCAAAATTTTGTTAACAATTAATTTAGTACAATAGTTAGCTTATTTAATATAACAGTTAAACTTATTAACTAGAACTATTATTTAATATAACAGTTAAACTTATTAACTAGAACAGTTAATTAGAGGGGATGATTGCGATGACGGAGATGAAGATAATTAGAAGGCATAACAGCGAATGATGAGGATGACAAAAACGCATCAGAGAGGATGACAGGGATAATCAAACGCGTTAATTAGAGCGGATGAGAGGGATGATGAATGTAGGGGATGATCCTTATCGGCCCGAACGAAATTAATTGTATTTTTCTCTGCAATCAACAAAGATATTTTGTTCCATCTCTTTTGGTACCCGAATCCGTCTTGATCGACTCTTCAAAAAGTTCGAATCCGTTTGCTTATTTGAAGAGACAGAGCGAGAGTCGCCGAAGAGAAGAAATGCCGAAATGGTAACAGCGCTAGTACGCTACCTCTCTCAACATGCTTTGCTTTCATCTCGACCGTCGATTCCTCCTCACGCCGACGTGGCACCATCATCAGCCTCGTCTCGTCCTACTTTTTCGCTGCGACACTCCTCTTCTTACCCTCCAAAAAGCAAACGGCTATCTCCTCTTCCTACTTTTTCTCTCTGAAGTCTGCAGTGTTGTAGCCAGTGTACCAAAACAAAGAAAACAAAAAGGCATTTCTCTCTTGCGTCTTTTCTTTCTCCGAAGGTAAGAAACTCTCTCATTTCTCATGGTTTCTTTTTGTGATTGTGTTATTTCTTTGGGACAGAGATTGATTAGAGAAAGCCTTACATGCGTTTGAGAATTAGGAGTCGAGATAATGCATTTCCTTTCAGATTTTACTCTAGTTCAGTCCAAATAAACCTGAAATTAATGTGTATTTCTCATACCTTTTTTTTCTTCTCTTTTTCTTTTTCGTTTTATTTTGAACTCATACCCCCACTTTCCAATTTTATTAAGAAACTTGAGGTTAAAAAATCTAAAACTGGGTCAATTTACTATGAAAAAAGAAAAAAATCATAGTAGAAAAGGAATATGAACAATAAAGGGTGAAATCTAGGCTGGTATAGTAGGTGAAAGGGAAACTTTTAGGGATTTTTGTTTTTGTGCAAGTTCAAATTGTTATTCTGATTAATTTTCAGAATTTGTAGTATACCAGCACGACTCCTTGAAAAACCTTGCGTTCAACAAAGAATCTGTGCTAATCAGTAGATTCCTCTATTGCTCCCTCCACCTTCCGTTCTCTCTCACTGTTGAGAAACCTCGGTCTGTTTCAATCACCACCCTGCTTCGCGCTTTATTATCTCTCACTGCTTCGCTCTCTATTTGATCAGAACTTTGCTCTGTGTTTGATAAAAGATGGCAAGAAGTCGTCTGCCACCTACTGGACTTGCCAGTCATGGAGCAAGAGGTAGAGTAAGAGGAGGAAGAAGTTTCTGCAATTTCTTATAAATTTGTTCTTATTTGTTTATTTATTGTTTGACTTTTTAAAATTAAACAGAATAAACCTGATCTGTTTTTATTTCGTCATATGTGAACTTAATAGTAATTCTTTTCGTTTTTCATTATAGAACAGTCAATGTTGAGGATATGTGCACTCAATGTTGTTTATTTGTGAAGTTAATGTTAAGATATGTGCACTGACCCTTTTCTGATTTGAAGTATCATATCAAATTCTGTTAACCTGTGTTCTCGCAACTTAATAATATGGATAGTTGAACGTGTGAGCCCAGCACAGGCTCCGCCGTTATCCTAGAAGTAATGGGTTTAATTCCCGCAGGGCGCGAAAGAGAGATAACCCCTTTTTTCCCAGAGTAGCTATGTTTATAAATAAATAGCCTTGTTTCAAAAAAAAAAAAAAAAAGAACAGTTACTTAATTTATCTGGAACTGTTCATTTGTGCACATAATAATATGCACAATTACTTAATCTAACAGTAACTGTCGATAAACAACCTTTATCAGTAACATTTAGTATTAGTAACTATCGTATTGCTAAATGTTCATGTAGCATGTACAAATCATTAAGCATAAATAGTTAGGCGTATGGAACATGTCCGTATTTGTTCAAAATAACTCACTCCTAAATTAGACAATTAGTCATATGAAATTCTATTAGTTACTTCATTTATCTAATTATTTCTATTATTTACTTCATTTATTTAATTATTTCTAATAGAAAATCATAATAGTCCATCGGCTATTTAAATTCCAGGTGGTCGACGACATGGTCGTGCCCACGGCAGACGTGGAAGGATCAGTCATACTCCTAGTAAGAATCTAATTTAATCTAACTTCTATTTTGTAGGACTGTATATTTCCTTGATTACTTGAAATTCTTGTACTGTATCGCAGGACTTTCGAATTATTGTGTTGGGTATTTCTTTTATTTATTAGAAATTCATAGTGATCCATCTGCCATTGGAACAAAAAATTATGGGTGTATTTGGATAGCTTAAAAATATAATTGAGATTACTTATTCGGAGTATAAAAATATTATTCCTAAGCAATAATATTACTTATTCGCTTAAAAAATATTATTGTTAGAAGATGGCAAGTTCTATTTTCTTTGGAATTAACAAGAGATAGCCACCATCTTGGCTGATTGTATTGGCACTGGGCAGTGTTGTCAATACTGGTACTTTGGAGCATTCTTTTATGTTCCCAATTGTTTAGTACTTAGTAACACCAAAAGTGGTGATTGCATGATTTGTTTACCAAACTCAACCGCTGCTTTAATAAAAATAGTTATTACTATATGTCTTTCATGTTATATGTATTATTAATTTTATTTATATTTTCTGTATTGAGTTTTTCTTAGACTTGCTTCTCTATCCTCTGCAGTTGAGATAATTAAAGAGTGTTTTGAGCCAATCTATGCAACACAATCCAATATGACTCCAGCTGTTGTTCAAGCAAGCTCTACTATTTCGACAGGTATAGACTAGATATGAGGAATCATGTTGTCAATATAATATCGTTCAACCTCTGCATGGATTTAGTTGCAGAATTTTTAAGTTCCAACAAGGATCATTTTTATTACTACAATTATAAGCTTAATTTATTCTTTTAATATTTTAAATTGAAGTGGGGAAAGAGGATGAGAACCTTCAAAGTGGTGGCATGGAGGCTGGTTTTGGTGAACAACATGTACTGGGCGAAGAAATAGATGCTTTGCTTTCTCCTGAACACAGGGGTATCATACACCTTTTTTCTCTTTGTTTTTAGAAAAAATCTTTTCCCTTCCAATGGTTAATGATGTTTGCATACATGTTGGATGTTGCACTTGTGGGATATTCAAAAGCATCCAAACACAGGTTCATCATTGATTGTTCTCACACATGCCATTTCTCTCTGTTTTTTTTAACCTTTTCCCTTCCAATGATTAATGATGTCATATAGAGGTTGCATGCACTTATGGAATATATTTGTACTCGAAAGCATCCGATTGCAGGTTCAACGTAGATCGGTTAATCGAACATAGGGGTATTACACACGTCTTTTTTTATTTTTTTACTTTCCCCTTCCAACTATTAATGATGTTATATACATGTTGCATTTTGTTGAGTACATTTTTATTAGAAAGCATCCAAATGCAGGTTCATCATGAATCTATTAACTATTTTTGTACATGAATATGTTTGAAATGTGGTTATGCAAGGTACATAACAATTTTAAGAAATGCATTTCATGACTAGTACCAATTCAGTACGATATCATATACCCATTCTAAAGTCTTCCAATTGGCCCAAATTGAATTTGTTAAAGCTTGAAATAATAAATCATCCCCTCACATGTTGATTTTTGGGCAGAGTCAACTTCCTTTTTGCAGTGGCACTCTTCTTGCATACTTTTTTAACATGTCATCTGGCAATTCCATTGCAATTGTAGCTTCAATCTATCATGAGCTGCGAACAATGATATTGAATCTAAGTTCACATCTAGAGAGCTTCCTCCCTGGCACCTCAGAACCTGACAGAGGAGAGATTTCCCCAGTAAAGGGCCTTCAGATCGCAAATGATCATACAAGGCTGTTGGATCCTGAGGCTGAGTTTAAGTGGAGCCATTTTGAAACTGTTCTGAAGGTGATTAAGAAAATGTTATGCTGACCCCCATCTAATGAGCTTGCAGTTGATGTTGAGAATATAATAGACACAAAAATCATTAGTGGAAACTATGACTTTTCCCATGATGAAAGTGTGGTCAGATTCGTGGAGAAGGTCTCTCAGTACACACAAATGGTGCGGTACTTGTTCAGCAACGAACATCAAAGATGGAAGGAACAGCAAAGCAATGAGATAGAATCTCAAATCAAATTTATGAAAGAGCTCTTAGAAACTGAAATGACTAAAATTAAAGAAAAAGTAAAATTCCTGGCTAAAGTTGGTTCCAGGGCTGATAATAGGCTCTCATTGATAAAGAGGGACCTTGAGATGACCATTGAGCAGAAGAAACAGCTTGAATGTGAACTTGCCAAGCTGGTGACAAGACTTAACCAGCTTAATTCTGATGTTGTGCGCTATGAGAGAGAGAGAAATGATATCGCAGTGGATCAAAATGAAATTGAGCGGTTTGTTGGCCGTGCTCTTGATGATTGTCGTAGGAATGCACAAAGTCTTGAGGAGGTACTGTGCAATGGGCTTCAGAACCTTGATAAAATGTAGAGTAGGGAGTTGGAGGGGCTCAAGATGGTCATCTTGCAGACGTGCGTCCAAAACACTGTCACATCTTCTTGAAGTAGAACAAACCCAGTACTAGTGAAGGAAGAATTTTTGGTTATAAATGAAGAAGGGATTATCAATCTTTTGGCTATAAATTTTTGGTTTCTTTTTTTTTTTTTGGGGGGGGGGGGGGGTTATGTGTGTGTGTGTGGGGGGGGGGGGGGTTGCTTATTTATGGGGTTGACCTTAGTAATACATGGACTAAGATTATGACTAAGGTTTTCAGTTGTAGGTTTGCACCAAAGATTTGGGAGTGTTTAGGGTAATATACTTTTGTCATCAGTTAAGAGTCTGGAATCAGGCTCAATTTTGTTATGCTTAACGTCCAACTCGATTTTAATTTATTTGAGGAATATAAAACAATAAAATTGGTTAAAATAGGCTCATGACTGACAGATACTACAGTAGACAGTAGTAGTGTAGTACTGCTGGTTTCTGCAGAATAATTTATTTATAATTTCTTCTGTGCCTTGATTACTAAACAAAGCCCAATTCAAAGGCCCAAAATATAAACCCGGTCAAACCAACATATACTCGAAAAGAAACACAAATCAAAATCCTTTCCAAGCAAAGAAAAAAACATCAGTTTCCCACGCCACACGCATGGCGACACCAATCTCCACTCCGACGACAGCCATTCGACGACCGTCGTCGAGCTTTCTCCAGTCCTTCATTGCACTGGACACCTCCTTATCCCTCCATCTTCATACATTCTTCCAATTCATCCCACGGTTCCTTCTCAAATCTCTGGAAATTTGCGGCGACCATCGTCTCTTCTTCTCTGTCGCCATTTCGCTTCTGTTCCTTCTCTCCCCTTCTCTCCCTCGTCGCCGGATCCCTATTAGATCTTCTCCTTGTCGGGCTCATCAAGCACCTGATTCGCGCGGCGAATCAGGTGCTTTTGCTGCCGACCACTGGTCGTTTCCCAGTGGGCACTCTTCTAGAGTCTTCTTCGTGTCTCAATTTTTCTTTTTGTCAATCGAGAATGTCAGAGAGGTCTTGCAAGATGACGATTGAGGAGCTGGGTTAGCGGGTTTGGAATTTGGGGAATCGGATTCTTCGGAGCTGTTTCTTAAGGTGGTTTTTTGCTGGGCAGCTGCCACGTCAGTGTCAAGGGTGTTGCTTGGAAGGCATTTTGTGGCTGATGTGGTAGCCGGCACGCACCGATTTATTTCTCAGCTGATATCAGGTTTTGGTGAAATGAAGTTTTTTTCGTCATGATTTTTTGTTTTGTTGGGGTAGCAATTGATTTGGATTGGTACATTGGTCCCAATTATTAACACAAAAACAGAAACCATTCGTAAATTGTTCTGGAATCTAGATAGCTGTTATTTTTGTTGGAAAAAAAAGGAGCCTGTTTTGTATAATAAAAAAGTGCTTCAATGAAAGGACTTGGAGAAACAAATAACCAAACCTGTGACTTTACCCTTTTGTGATTTTGAATATGTTTAGAAATTGTTTGTTATTTGTTATTATTGTTGCAGAATAAATAACAGCTTTTAGAATTGGTGATCATGTCTCTTTCCAACAATTCCATTTAAAAGAGTGATAATTTTACGGTTTTAATCACTGTTGTCTTTACTCTTTAGTGAGCGTTTAGACTTGAAGGAAGGTGTTTAGTTAGTAGGATGAATGTATCCTTTGTTTTTATTTTATAGTTTAATGAACTTCATGACAGTAAACTATTTTGTTGATAAATAAAGCGAGATTTCTTCATAGTCTCTACTTTTGGTCGATGAAATTACTTGCAAAAATATGACAAGTTTTGCTTTTTCTATACCCGCTTTGAACAATTCAATATGTACCATCATGAAAGAAAAAGTGGAGTTATATTTCTTCTGCAAGTACCCTTACAATCTATTAGCTGTGATTTTGTGCTGTAAATTGTATAAGGTTTTTGTGCTTTTTATAGTGGAAGTGGTGGAGTGTGTACCACCTACAAAAATTGTGAAATATATTACTGACCAAATTATTATTTTTAATTATGATTTTTAATTTCTATTGTATTTTATTATGTTCATATTAAGTGAATATATATATATATATAGAGAGAGAGAGAGAGAGAATGGATTCAATCAAAGCCCTTTGACCGGAGTCTCAGTTAAACCCCGTCGATTCTCAAATTTGAAAGTTCAAACGATCGATCCGAACCGTTAAATATGATCTCCATATTGAAATCTCCTTGTCGACCAAAATTTTCATTTTTTTGAATTTTTTAAGTATTTTTTTCGGATTTTCAAAAATCGTTAATCTAATTTGTTCTGAACCCTACAAAAATTGCTGTTTTTGAAAATCCGAAAAAAATACTTAAAAAATTAAAAAAAAAATGAAAATTTTGGTCGGCAAGGAGATTTCAATATGGAGATCATATTTGACGGTTCGGATCAGTCGTTTGAACTTTCAAAATTAAGATCTGACGGGGTTTAACTGGGACTCCAGTCAAAGCGCTTTGATTGAAGGTTTTCTCATGTTAAGAATTCTTCATGTTAAGAAGAAAATTAATAAATATATATAAATATAGCATTAAATTTTAACTTTTAGAAAATCGATATTTCTGGGAAAAAAAGATATGGAGCGATGTATTGTGCTTTTTAGGCAAAGAAAAAATTGACTGGTATAAAACTGTTACCGCCATAACTAAAAAAAAAAAAAGTTTAGTTGTGAACATCTCCCTTTCCATTTTCTTCACCTAACTTCCTGTCCAGATGCGCTTGTTCTATACATATAGCACTCTAATTACGTACGGCTTTACTAATAATATGGGGAGCACACAGATACTTGTTCTTTTATGTTTTTTTTTTTGAAGGTTATTGTTCTTTTATGTGGATGAAACTAGTGATGGAAACATCTCGTAAATACAGTTACTTGTTTCCTGCTGAGCATTTTTCTTTGAGGCTAAGGAAACAAATATTAAATTTACAATAAAATCCTAGATTTGTGGGGCCCACATTACAAATATCCACCGAATCACAATCTAACGCAGTTAAGTCATCACTAGTACTCATATCTGTCATTCAAATGTCATTGCGTCACGATCCAACGACTCTATCCACGCCATGTAGGACTATATCGCTTGATCTCTTGTCGGCATTAAGTTTGTCCTATAATTCCTTCGTTTTAATACGATATCATCTGAAGTTTACGAACATCAATGGAGAAGTACTACATGCGCACAATTTAAGATCGGACAAGATAAATAATTTTATTTTATATACAATTAGATACGCAAATTATCTATGTCTTGTTTTTGCTATTAATTTGTGATGCAAGGTAAGTGATAATTAAAGAAATATTTATATTTTATTTTTAACCAGAGTCCTTTAAAAAGCGGGGGTGATAAGGATCATCCTCAAGATCCATCATCCCCATCATCTTCAGTGGGAACACATTTTAGTTTTTTCTATTTTTAGAATATTTTTTGTCCCCACTATTTTTCTCCCTCCTATTCCAGTGGGAAACAAGTCAATCTCCAATATATTTGGGACAACAATTACTTATATTAACTACAACAGCTACATAAATAACTTCAACAGTTATATATATTAACTTCAACGGTTACATATATAACATATTAACTTCAACAGTTATATATATTAACTTCAACAGTTACATATATAACATATTAACCTAAATTGTTACATATATAAATTCAACAGTACATATATAACTTCAACAATTATATATATTAACTTCAACAGTTACATATATAACTTCAAAAGTTATATATATAAACTATACACAATAGATGAAACACCACGCACAACCCCCATCCTGTGCAGCAACATGACAGATGGCTTTTGCGCTACGACCTGGGACACATGCAAAAATGTTGCCATTGCGAACAATCCTTTCGCAAGTACCTCCACACCAACCAAACTCTCTGACTTGTACCACTCAGAGGTCTTAAACAGTGGGGACCAAAAATAGAAAAAATGAGAGAGAGAAAAATAGTGGGGACCAAAATAGGAAAGGATGAGAAGAAGAGAAACAGTGGGGACCAAAAATAGAAAGGATGGGAGGGAGAACAATTTCCAATAAATTCACCAAAATAGTGGGGACTAAAAATGTGTGTTCACACTGGGAATGATGGAGGATGATGGAATCTAGAGGATGGTCTTAAACAATTCCGTTTAAAAAGTGTTTTCTTACCCATTTCCAACACTGCAGCAGCATTTTTATTTATAGATAGCGCCGCCAAAATATAACTTGCACTAGTTCTGCATAAAAGGAATTTTCCTGCATGATCTTATTTCTAACAATAGATATTAAACATTTTTGTAAATTAAGGGTGTTTTTGGATATTTAACAAATGTCTCTGTTAAGATGCAAAATTTTAGATGCACAATCTTATCATAAAATGTTATATTTTCCGATTTATGATTCTTTTGCAATTATCATTTTAAATGTAATATTCTATGATCTAAATTTTGCAATTTGCTTTTGGTCCCGTAAAACTTATGTAAAGAGTATTTGAGCAAATTGCATCATTTAGTCCCCTATATAGTTTAGAAGTGGGGGGAGGGGGGAAGAAAACCAGCCTTTAAAGGTAAGCTATTTTAGATATTAGACAAGTTTAAAATAAATTACTTGATGTATTACTAAATTAGAGAAGTTTATTGACTTAGACTATTTTCAAATTAAAGGTTTACTACCAATCATCTGAATTTTTTTGTTTCATACATTTCTTGCAATTAGCATGTTGTCAACTTGACTTGTCATGTAACTTTTTTCATTGTTAATCTCTAACAACATGAGTGGTAACTTCACAAAATAGTTGCCTCGTTAATAATCAGTTTTCCCTTTAATAACATGTTTTATTTAGCCATAAATTATGATTAAAATAATTAAAATTATTCATTTTTTATTTAGGAGGTTTTTATGTGAATTTTTTTCTGACAAGCAAAATCAAATCAAAATTATTAAAAAAAAAGTTGTCAGATTGGATAATATAGTCAGAACTGGATGGTCCAGTTTCGCACAAATGGAGCACAGAACTAGTTTATCTTCCTAGTGAGTGCAGCAGGTGTAAGTATAACACGGCGAAGGAGATCAAATTTCTTCCTTGTGCTATTCTATTTCCCATCTCTCTCTATTTATTCTTTTCCCCATTAATTAATTAAAACCTATTTATATATATTTATTTATGCACTGAAGAATTAGAAACCCTCAACGGTTCCACTTCGACAAGACATCAATTCGTATTTTCCGAGTTCATCGTTCGAGCTTAGATCGAACGAATCGCCATGTCGATGCTCGATTCCTTCTTCAGCAAAGGCGCTGGCGGTTTCAAAGGCGCCAAATGGTAAATTTTCTACCTTTTGTTCTTATTTGACCTCTTCCAATACATCGATTTCTTGTAGGTTTTCGCGAATCGAGATCTTGGTTTGCGTCTCCGATGGCATAATCTGACTGATTGTTTTGCTAATTTTGTTTTTTTTCTCCAGCAAAACCCTGCTAAAGTTGACAATTCCGAGGATAAAATTGTTGCGAAATAGAAGAGAAATTCAGCTAAAACAGATGCGCAAAGACATAGCCAAACTTTTGGAGAATGGGCAGGAAGCCACAGCTCGGATTCGGGTAAAAACTGTTCTGAATCCGTTAATTGATTTGTTAAAAGAGTGTTTGCTGAGGAGATTTGAAACTGTATTGATTAGTTTGTAATTTGACTTTAGGTGGAGCATATAATTAGAGAGGAGAACATGATGGCTGCTCAAGAGATCCTTGAGTTGTTCTGTGAGCTGATCACTGTTCGCCTTCCTATAATCGAAACACAAAAGTAATTTTTAGTGTTGACTTTTCTTTTCTATGTATACCAATTGTACTGTCCTCAATCTGAGCATTTGTTTCTTTTATTTCACAGGAGAATTTTCTGTCACAATTTTTACCTTCATAAAGTACCAAATTATCCTGTTATCTGTTAGTTAGTTGATGCATAGTAAATCTTAAGAATTTCAATTTGTTGTGTTACAGGGAGTGCCCTCTTGACCTTAAAGAAGCAATCTCAACTATTTGCTTTGCTGCCCCAAGATGTGCCGACTTGCCAGAGTTGATGCAGGTCCAGATGTTATTTGCAGGGAAATATGGCAAGGAGTTTGTTGCTGCTGCTGCTGAGCTCTTGCCTGATTGTGGAGTAAACCGTCAGGTTATTATACAAATTTTCTGTGTCTTTTTAGCAAAGGATGCTAATGTATTTGTATTTCATCCTAGCAGTTAGTGATATCTGCACCTGATAGACTGTGGTGATGATGAATTATATTCCATGTATATTGACAATTTGATTTCTTCTTCTGGTAACTTCTTTTGGTCCTAGGCAAACTACAATATTGTCTAGTAATTTCTATTAACGAGCCTCATGTTCACAAAAAATAACATCAAAAGGTATGGTTGAGTAGAGAGGACAAAACTGCGGCCACTTTTATCATTCTACTTAATAAACTATCTTCTTCTGGATGAGAATAACCAAATTGTTAAGGTCAGTGGCGAACACGGCCCCCTCTATCGAATTCAATATTTCTAATAACGTTACAACTAAGCATTTCTTAGCAATAATATGAATATGGATTTGTTTTCATAATTTCTTGTGTTTATTGCGACATCTGCTCCACCCTCCTCCAACAACTTAGCCTTTTTGTCCCAAACAAGTTGGGGTAGGCTAGAAAAGAAACCCATTAAGAACCTCCTCCCCTGACATTAATTCCTAGCTTCATCTCTCGTTAGGATATTTAAAATTCATGCATTTGTTATACTTGTAAAGTCGGAAGCATTGTTATATTATTCTGTCAGACTGTCACTGATATTATACTTTGCATGACTGGTTTTATGTGAATTCAGGTAATTGAGCTATTGTCAATTCGAGCACCCTCTCCAGAAACAAAGCTCAAGCTTTTGAAGGAGATAGCTGAAGAACATGGTTTAGATTGGGATCCAAGTGCCACCGAGACAGAATTCTCCAAATCTCATGAAGATTTATTGGTAAGTTGCGTTATTACACACTGTTGGTTCTTTGTCATGTATGTTATTTTATGCACCTTCCTTCTGCTAGGGTTTCAAGGAACTTGTCAAATGCAAAATGCCAGATTTGAAATTGGAAAAAGAAAAGGACACTGTTTCAGTCTGTTAATCAAGGTTGCGGTTTGCAGACCTTTGGCTTACCTAGTTTGTACACTGTTGCGTTTGGTAACCAGAGTTACAGATCTTTTGTTCAGATAACTTTAATCATGTTGATGCATAAGTTGTCTGATCATTTATAATAATTCATTTACCAGAATGGTCCCAATTACAATGGAGTTTCCAATTTGGTCCTTCCAAAGGTGATACCACAAGAACAATCGGCTTCAAATACTATGGAACCATCAGACGAAGAAAAGTCAGAGTCAGATGCCGAACTTGATGATTTAGATCTGCCTGAAGTACCAAAAGTTTCAGTTCAACCGACTTCTATAATTCCTTCAGTTAGAGAAACAGGCCCAAGTTCATGGACCCCACCACCCCACCAACCAGACAACCCAAGGACCTACCAGGAGGGTACGCAGCCAACTGAGCCCAGCAATATCCCTATTCCTTTTCCAGATAGACCTCCACTGGAGGCTCCATTGTCACCAAATGAACTGAAACAGTTCATACCATTCATGGCTCCACCCTCTTTTCCCAGTGCACCTGTCAAGCCAGCTGAGCCGAACCCTATAATACAACAATTCTCTTCGATACAAGGTGAACTAGAGGAACTGCAGGAGCAAAAGCATGAAATACAAACCTCTCCTCAGACTGTTAACACATCTACTGCCAAAATCAGAAGTGGGTCCACCAATATAGATTTGCAAGAAGTATTAGCAGCTGCACAGGAAGCAGCTGAAACTGCCGAACGGGCTGCCACAGCCGCACGTGCTGCTGCAGACCTTGCACAACTCAAAATTAATGATTTTGTGTCAAGGAATAACACTGAGATCCCATCCATTTCTCAGGAGAGTGGACCACAGAGGATGCCAGTATTTGACACGCAAGATTCAAATTTAAACCCGTCTCCAGTGTTGGACAGGCAAGATTCAAATTCGAACCCGTTCTTCAAAGAGGTGCCTACAGTTGATACTGAGTCTCCTTTTTCTAAGGAAGCACATGTACCTCAGCGCCTCTCTTCATTGGAGGATGATCCATATTACTCCTATCCCAACTTGTTTTCTTCTGGTGGCTCAAATTCTGGCTCAGGCAATTTCAGCTCCAACAGAACTTAGAGAGAGAGAGAGATTTGATGTGCTATGGGATGTGTCATCTTTTCTGTTTGTTTCTTGTAAGAGTAATGGTCGTCTTCATGAGTATATGGAATCATTTGAGTGACAATTTGCAAAATTGTAAATTTTCTTGCGGTTATGCATTAATAACTGAAAAATCATCTCTGAGATGGTTTTTACTGTTGTTCTTTACGTCCCCTAGAAAAGTGGACATGATATGTAGCCACTGGAAGGGGCATTGTGGTGCATTGTTTTGCAAATGAAATTCCTGCATCAACATTGTGAGCACCCAAAATTAAGTTTTTTATAGCTGCTTTGCTTGACTTCTTTAACACTGTGTTTGGTTGGATGGTAGAGGATGGAATGGAAAGTAAAATATAGAAAGGGAAGGGATGGGAGGGAATGGAAAGTAAATTAAGTTTACTTTTCTTGTTTGGATGAATAATAAAGGGAAAAGAAAATTGATTTTTAGTTTCCCTCTTATGTCTTGTTTGGATGAAATAATTTAGCAAGGGTGAAAGCAGTAATATTGACAAATTTACCCCTGAACCCTTTAACTCAATTGTTTCATAATCGCTTCATTACTGAATGAATGAGTATTTTTGGTCAATTAGTATATGTTCCAAACATACTGACCTGTATGTTTACTCGAGATTGTGTTGTTGGTTCCTGATATCCTATTGTTTACTGACTTAATAGCAGAAGATAACAAATAAGTTGTTATGCTCGTACATATGGGAACAAGCCACGTACAAAGCTATGGCAACATTGAAATGCAAATAGTCCACGCACAAGCACAATAATAAGCCTTTCAACTTAAAAAATATTACCTATATGAACAAAGAGATGAGAATCAATTTTCATTTGCAAGACTACTGATTAAATTGTACCAGTAAACTGACTAAAAAATGTACCGATCAAGTACCAAGTGCACTAGTGTATAGTCTTCAATGTGTACATGTTCATTGCTATATTTTTAATCAATCTCAATAAGAAGGCCTAAATTCAAACCAACATTAGTTAATAACACAAACACACATTCAAGCAACAGACTCAGATAGTGCCATAATTTTCTTATTCATACCACTAGTCTTAAGACCTCATTCCCAAAAACAAAATAGTATTTAAGGTTTGAAAACTAAACAATATCAGCTCTGGTCTCAAAAGCCAGTAAATTCACTGGTGACATAGCAAATAATAGAAAAGAAACATCTAAGCAAATTCAAAATTTAACTCCATGCAACAGTCACATATTATTTCCGTCAAAACAATAAAAGCTAGAAAAAATAACACCAAGCAAAGCTAGTCAAATTGAGATTGTGTATGCATCGATTCATCTCCAGCCTTGTTGTTGCTCTCTTCTTTCAATACCTGCGAATTGAAATCAGAACATAAGTATATAGTAAACATTTAGTAAAATGTTGTTGTTATCAATTATCAAATGGTAAATACTAGCACAGTATACCCATGGTTGTTACAATATAGCAAACATGATAATGTCAGTATGGAAAGAATAAACAAATGGTATAAATACCTTGATAAAATATCCATGAGAAATTCCTTTCGCTCTTCGAAAGGATAACCAAGTACCATTTCAAGCACATTTGCATTTTCAGTCAGGAAACGATATGCAATCTTTTTGTCCATTGGATCCAGACCTAACTCATTGACATGTTGATATATTTCCTTTGCTGGCATAGAAAGTTTTGCGGTATGTGCCTTCACCAATGCATCCGTGGACTTGGTAATAGCATCAGAAACACATTCAATGCCTTTCAATAACTTTTCTTGAACTTCTTCTTTATAAGTTTTGTACTTCTTATTTGCTTCAGGAGAAGAGTTGGTGTTTTCATCATCAGTTTCACGTGTAGTCCCATTTTGTGTTGCCATTCTATCTATGTCAGCATTGATATCACCTTCTGCAACACACCTCTGTTGAGACAACCGTTGCCTCATCTCGGTTGGGGTTTCAGCACCATCTCCATTTGCTCTATCTTTTCCAAAGAGTTGTTTCAAACTTTCATAATGCGGAACTGGCTTATTCATCCAGTCTTTTGCTTGTAGATATGCCTAGAAAGCAACATTAATTGTAAGTGATTAAATTCTATTTAATTATTAAATGAAAGTAAGAAGCTAATTAAAATAATTATTTATCTCTCTATCCAGGTCAGAGTATTCTGACATGTAGCTTGGCTGAATTTAAAAGTAATTAAAAAGTTCATAACAGTACATATCAGGAATTTATATCAAGCACTTTTCATTTAAATTGCATATAAGGGCGTTTACCTGAATGAATGAAGCCCAAGCGCCAGGCTCAGCATCCCACATTTTAGTATGAGGGCTCCATGAAAATCCACTAGTAGCATTTTTAAAGATGTCATAGCAAGAACCAAAACCCTTCTTGAGGTATTTGATGCGATTCTTGACTTTATCCTTGTCCACCGACTTCTCTGGAAAAGCCTCCTGCAACTCCTTTACTATGTTGTCATACGCTTGTGTCGAGAAGGTCCCATTGGGACGATTTCCTATTGATTGTTCGTGAATGAATGCATTGATTAAAATATGATCCATGTCTTCAGTCCAAAAAAGTGATGCACTTTGAGTCATGTTTGATGCGCTTCTTTTCTTCACCATTAAAATCGAGGACTGTAAATAAAAAATAAAAAATTAGTGTTTAGCAAATGACAACGAAATGGAGACTATATACTGACAGTAAGAGCAAAATATAACTTATATGCTTGTGGAAAGCTAATGAATAAAAATCAAATCTTAGTTAATCCGTTGAACTATTGCCCATCCTAGTAACCTGAATCAGGTTTCAGTAATAATTTCTTAAAAATCTCAGTTAATCCCTGCTTCCCTTATAAATCACATGTACTAAGATTATCAAGGTGTTTTGTTATACAGAGACGAAAGTTCTATTTTATTTATATATTCCAGAAGTACACCTACTGACTTTTTTTTTTCATGAGACTTTTAGAAATAACTTCTGGTATTGAAATGAATCAGGGAAGTTGGAGGACTTTGCAAAAACATACAATTTGAGTTGCCTAACAAAATAGTTAGCATATACGAGTAGCCTTCTCCATATACCATCAGAAATTACAACAAAAATCTAAAGAAAGCGGTGTACCAATATAATTTAATCAAGTTGAAAGATGGCTTACCTGCGAAGTGCTCAAGAAGGAAAACTGTGAAGTTCGTTCTGGGCTTGTGTATCCTAAATTGACCAAATCAAAGAGAGAGGAACCAATAAATATGTTAGGAATCGTACAGGGAGAGAAGAATTAATCGATCAAAACAAAATCTCTAAATCTATAGTCTGGAGAAAGAAAAAAGAAACTAGGGTTACCTCAGGAATGGCTCAGTGATGGCCGATGGAGAGAAGAGGCAGCATGAATCGTGGTATTAAATAGGAGGGAGGTCGTGTGTAAAGAAGGAAATCGCCGATGAAAATCGCGCGGCAAGCAGGAAAATCACGCGCCAAAGGGGTATCGGCGTCAATCTGCATTCGAAGATTTTGGACGATTTTTCTTTCCCTCGATTCTCCGCCGATTCGGAGGGTAATCATTTTGTATAGGAAGGGAAATTTGGAAAGGAAACTCGATCCCCTCGCGAAAATTTCTCCTCTCCGATTCACTCCGATCCAAACAACAAATTTTATGGATTTTTCCTTCCGTTGCCGTCCCTTCCCACGCGGTCCCTTCGTACCAAACATAGTGTAAGACCGTTTTACTTCTGCAAAGCTTCAATTATTTTTAGCCAACATCTCGAAAATTAGAGGAAATTTTGTTCATATGACCTGATATTGGCAAAATCAGGAACTAACATATTAGAATACAGACCACAAACCAAAATAATGTAACCAAGGACTCATTATAAAATTAATATCAATTCAATAAATATCAAATCCTTAATCGGAAGGAGTGCCACTTGAGCTCTAGGTCGTATAAGCAAACGTAAAAAATGTTTATGTTTGCTTATACGACCCAGAGCTCAAGTAGCACTTACAATGTTGTTAAATAGTAAATATGAAGGTGGACAAAATTAAATGAGGGGTGAGATTGGGGTTCATAAAGCAACTGGAGGCTGCCCAGGCTGAGACCTACTCTGTAGTTACCCTAATTGATTGCCGCAACTTTCTTGAACCTCCTATGGATAAATATAATGTTGGTATGTCATTTAATATCTCTTAGATATGTGAATTCTGGAAATAATAAGGGTAAATGGATAAGGCATGTGTTGATATCTAGAAATGAAAAATATACAAAAAAGATCATCTAATTGAAAAATAAAAACAAAAGACATGCTGCTAAGTTGTTTATAAATTGCCCTTATTCTGTTTAGATTTTTTCATTACAGACCTCAAATTTGATGTTAATTCTCAATTTGCTGTAGCTGTTTATACAACAATTTATTTGAGCTAACATAACAAGTCAATGCGATTGATTCAATTTAAGTTTGGTTTAAACTTGTTTCAACGATATGAAGTTGTGCACACTCTATATATATCCTGAAAGTTTTAGTCTTAGTTGCAATTAGGAAATATATACTCCATATACTGGATCTAAAACAGAAAGAATGTAATTCATGCATAATTCTACCACTCGGCAATTACAAACACACAGACTATCACTGGCGGTGAAGACTTGTGGGAACTTGCCAAGCAATGCCACGATACCACCCTGCTCCTCTACATTCGAGGAAGTAGATAGAGGATATAGTTGACCAAATGAAGAGTCTGCTCCTTGAAGGATGTATTTATATGGACTTAGATTAGGCATGTCATGGTGCATATGTATGAATAAGAAATGGTTATTGAGATGTGGCTAGATTCTTGTATGAGAGGTTCACGAATATATTATTTTATCTTATTGTATTGTTTTTTTAAATCTCAACCCATTGTTTTCCTTCTATTCAGTCTATCTATAAGCAATATTTTTCATTTAAATGCTAATTAAAGATACGAATCCACGAGGAAATATCGAGATTTGGAATGCATTTTGTCAAAAAGGCAACATTTTTACCTATCGTATTGTTTTCAATTAGGAAAAAAAGATAAAAGGGAGCAAGACTTTTTTTTTTTTGTTCAGGCAAGGGAACAATTGTGTAAAATTGATAATTAATAGTATCATATCTCGGTAGCCAGGAAACAAACAATGAAACAAGCGAGATATCTAATATATTAAATTACCGTTTTCTTTTACGCATGCAAAAAGAAAATGAAATAATACCAACTTTCAAAAGTTTGGCCACACATTGGTGGGCTTATTTGCTAGTTAAGATTAAGGAGCGATTGACTGATAGAAATCCTAGAAATATTTCGGACTTAAACATTGGAAGAACAAAAAGGTGACGATGGAGTTAATAGCGAACAAATCTGTGCACTCTTCTACCTTTCGACGGAAAATCATCGCTGCTGAAGAAAATCATGGAATTAGCCATTTTATTTGGTGTGGAGGTATCCATTGTGGTGGTTTCCGGCCATGAAGAGGTTGGAAACGGAAAATCAAGAATTGGAGGCCAAGCTATTTTTGGAAGAGGCACTTTCTGGAAGGTCTCAAGTTGCTGACGTGGCATCTCCACTATGAGACTATGGGCTATAGTTGAAAGTAAGAGGACGGCGGTAAACCACAGAATAAACACCCTTCTCTCCCTGCCGGTGTCGGTGCCGGTGCCCTTCTAGAATAAACACTCCTGATCTTCTTGTTTGATCTTCTCCAACATCTCAAAATTCCATAATTGAATTATTAAGCAATTAAGCATCAATAGTTCAAAAGAATATTATCGTTTAAGTGTGGGAGAAAAATTAAGTAGTTTGCATTTATAACAATTTCAGTATAATTAGTAAAATGTCAAATGGATGATCAATAGAAAAAGATGAATGAAACACCTACCATCTCTTCTCACGATGCATGCATGACAATATCTATCCCGTTCGGCCGGGTTAATTATCAATGTACATTTATTATGATATTTTCAAATTAGAAGATCTAAAATACTAGTCTAATTATAATATTTTTAAAAGTATCATAATAAATAGCAAAAAATGCGAAAAAAATATAAAATTTTGTCTTCAAGGATATTTCAATATGGAGAACAACTTGAACGGTTTGGATTGACCAATTGAATTTTGGATTTCGAAAAATAACTTGATGGCACGGGACCCTCCGTGCCATCGATGGCACGTTAGCCATCCTCCATATATATAACTATAACAATTATATATATAACTGGAATAATTATATATTAACTAGAACAATTATGTATATTAACTAGAAAAATTATATACATTAACCAGAACAGTTATACGTTTTAACTAGAGCATTTTCTATATTAACTAGAACAATTAATACATAATTATAGAGGGAGATAGTGAATCAGAGATAGAGGGAGTGAATGAAACAGAGAGGGAGAGAAGGGGATGATGGATGGGGATGACATGCGTTAATTACATTCTGAAAATGAAAATCAATTAATTATGCGTTTTCTAAAAATGGAAATACATCTTTGAGGATGATAGAGATGACAAATTTCGGGGATGATCCTTATCAGACCGAATATAAAATATGAAACAATATTTTTTTTATTATTACGGTAGCTTCCAAATGAAAGATATACACTTTTTAATGTCTTTATTTAATAAGCATGATGTTGTATAGAGGCGGAGGGGAGGGAGGAAAACAGAAAGGAAGGAGGGAGTAATTAACGTCGGTGGGAATGAGAAATGCAGGGATGATGTGTTTTTTAATTAATGACGTATTTTCTCTTATTAATGTTGTGTTTTCCTCATTAATGATTCTCAGGAGACGATGGAATGAAAAAATATTGGAGATGATCCTTATCAACCTTGATTACACTGATACCTACAAAATAATATTTAATACCAATTCTCAAATTAAATTTTATACATCAATTTAATTTTAATTTGACAGTAATATTTGTTTAGGAATTTTTTATTGGGAATTGATTCAGAAATTCATAAATTAGTTTGAACATTCCTATGTTTTTAAAATGATCAAATTAACTTTTCTTTCTTCGAATATTACTATGCTATAAATTAAAACGCTCAATTCTTTCGCTTTAAATTGCCAGCTACATGTAAGATACAGTTAAGTCCTTTGCGGGAAGCATATGGAGGAGATGAAATTTTGAAAAAAATTAAAACTAACATTACTGTTATAGAAATTTAGATAATAACTGTAAAAAATTCGAAATTTTAAAAATAATATTATTGGATCGACATCCGGATTGTCGAAAATACAAACTGCTTGAAGCTTTGAATCGACATTTCAATTACCGATCCAATTAAATCCGCATTTATCAATGCCGTTTCCAACTTCTCTATTTTATTATTTGCAATTTTTCTTTTTAGCCCTCAGTTTTTTTATTATTACAAAACATATAATTAGTGATTAGTAATTAAACATAATTGAAACTTCTATAATGAAATATAAGTATATAATTAAATTAAATCTATTATATGTTAAATACATAATATTGTATAGGAAAAGTTTAATATTCACTATAGTGCATAGAGCATTCCATTTTTCAATAATTCCTCATAAACATTTCCTATTACATAAAAATAATTCCTCATAAATTTTCATTTCATTTGTCAAAAATTCCATACCATTTTTCCAATCAACAATTCCCATGAATAATTGCATAACATTTCCATACATTAACTACTCTCAACCCCCCACCTATTCTCTTTAATGCGGCATAAAAGACCAAAAAAGATGTGCAAAAAAATAAAGAAAGGAAGTTGTCAGACAAAAAAAAATGGAAAAATGCTAACCGCTATAGGACTGGGCTATTGCCGCAATAGCTGTACTATTTTTAAAATTTTAGAGAGTGTTTTATCATTTTTAAAATTATTAGAAATATTTTTGTCTTTTATAAAAATATTCCCTGGAGAATGGAGACTCACCACAAAAGATCTATTTTTCTCTTTCATAAATACTGGGATGAATACATCATTTCGTCCTTATTTTTTCAATCTTTATTGGATCGTTTAGGCGATACCAAATATGATTTTACATATTATAATTGGACCATTATTTAATCTTAGTAATTTATATTTAATTTCCTTAGTATAATCTTTAGATTTAAATAACCAACTTTAAATTAATTATCTGAGACCATTATACCACTATATTAAATCGAAATTGAATTGCTAGGAATTAAAAGTTTAGAAAATCTGTCCTTGTGATTCGACATCATTCTCAAACTATACTTCATAAGATTAGATTTGAAGTTTAATTTGACTTGATTTTACCTCTGATCAAGGTGAAACTAAAATATTTATTTTCTAAAGCATTTGATATTAGAAATTATTATTTTATCTTTTTTTTTTAGTTTTCTTGAAGTTTGCTCGTCATTGGGAGCAATTTGAAATGTTGAATGGATGAATATTGTGTTACATGTTCTTACTTGATTTGCCGAGTTTAATATGCAAATTCAAAGAATTTTATTGTCTTTTTTATACTATTTTCATATTCAAATTTTAACAATGTGTGCGTGAATTTTTTTGCAACAAAAAAGTGTATAAATTGCTCGACATTTAAACTTTCAAATATTCATTCAAAGGTCATTTGATAAAAATATGTTATACAATAGTTACTTTAAAAAGAATGCCTTGACGAATGATTTTGATGTCGTAGCAATTCTACTAGAGAGGGAGATTTTATAATCTGATATTGAAATTTGATTTCCAACACGTTGTTAGACTCAAGAATCTTCAAAATCCATATTCAATACAAAAAATTAATTATTTACATCGGTGACAATCTCATAAGTTGTGTACTTCAGAGATAACAAAACTTAAGAATAGTGGTGATGATCGCTTATGCAAGTTAGTTATGTAATTATTAGTAATTACTAATTACATTTGAATATAAAAGGACAATTTTGTTGCAATTTATTTTTTAATGTTCGGACTAAATAAAAGTATTAATATTAGGAGTAAATCTATTGTGAACCATGGTTCGTATAAGCTTCCGTGCACCACATTCATTTTGATCGATGATTTCACAAATTATCAAATATAATTTAACCAACCCAATCTATATATTGAAATCTCATAGCAAAGAAAATTTTACAATTTTTGAAATTTTTTTATTTTTTTATTTTTTTTAAAGCTTTTCATTTTTAGCTATAAATACACTAATTTGTAAGTTAAATATGGCAAATTTTTAAAAATTTGAAAAAAATAGTTAAAAATTTTCAAAAATTGAAAAATTTTGTTTGCTATGAGATTTCAATATATAGATTGAATTGATTAATTTAAATTTATCAATTTACAAAATCACCGATCAAACGATCGTGATGCCGGAGCGCTCTATACATCATGGTTTACAATAGATTTGCCCTTCGTATCAGTTCCCTTTTTATTCTCAGCGGGGCCATTTGGATGGTATGGGATTAAGGAAGGAATAAGAATTTTAGGAAAAAAATATTAGAAAGTGTGTGATTTTGAGAAGAGTGGGAAGATGTTATTCCAGGAATAAGAAATGTTGTTTGGATGGTGAGTTAGGAATAAGCAAATTGATATTAATTTAAATAAATTATTAAAAAATATTTTTTTAATATTAAATAAAGTACTAATTAAAGAGCACATAAAATTTTATTTAATTATTAGTATTTAACTAATTTTGTTGAAATTATGTATATATAATTGTTAGAAGATATTATTTCTAGAAAAATAATTATTATTTTTTTTATTTCTAATTTATTTGGATGTCTAGCAATCCAAACGACCCAGTCCAATTTTTCCACTTCTATCATACCAATTTAAACACTTCTCAAGTTTCCATGCGTGTCCTAAATCAGAAATACCGACGGTCATGAGTCAAACTATTCTATATTCAGACATCCAGTAAAGGTCCGCTTTTGGCCGCGGGGCCCATCTTGGTAGAGTCGCATGTGGCTGACTCAGTGAATGTTTTGGTGCGGGAGGTCATATTGATAGTTCTACACACACGAAACGGGTCGCTACAAATTTGACCATACATACAAATGTGTCACTTTTAATCCCACTACGTCACCGACAACGGTTTAATAAGAGCACTATATTCGCCAATTCGTCATTTGCCCTTACTCCGTTAGCAACGCAAACCCTAGTTTCAAGTTTCAACTGTCATATATATTGACCAGCCGATAGCAAACCCTACTTTCATCTTTAATAAGTGCGAGAAATCGATAAGAGAGAGAGTTTATAGAAATATTTCGATCGGACTTCAAGTCTTCAACATGGGACGTAAAAAGGCAACGATGGAACTTATAGGCAAGTTGTCGGTCCGCTCTGCCACCTTTCGGAAAAGGAGAGCGTCACTGTTGAAGAAAGCCAATGAACTTGCCATTTTATGCGGCGTGGAGGTTTCCGTCGTAGTCGCAGCCGGCCCTGACGACCCGGCACCTGAGATTTGGCCATCGTTGGAAGAGGCAGCAAACATGGCTTCTTATGCAAGTGGTTACACGACCAATAAAAAGGACAACCAAACCAAGAAAGTTGCTCAACAAGTCGCCGACATGCAAGTTGAGTTGAAAAAGTTGGAAATGGAAAACCAAGAATTGGAGGCGCAGCTATTCTTGGAAGAGACACTTTCTGGAAGATCCCAAGTTGCTGACATGGCATCTCCAGAACTTGCTATGAGGCTTTGGGCTATGATTGATAATAGGAGGATGGTGGTGCAACATAGAATAAACACGCTTCTCTCCCTGCCGGTGCCGGAGCCGGTACCATTCCAGCCTACTTTTGCACATATGCCGGTCCTGTCGTCAGACATACCAGAGGAAACCCCATGGTTATTCAACCATCTCACCACTGACATGACAAATCAATCAGAGTTGCGTGAGTTGATGCAAATTGATGGTGGGCCACTTATCGAGTGCTGGCCAGCAGAGGTTGATGTCGGTGCAGAGAATAATGCGAATCTCCCTGCACAGGGGCCCGCTAATTGTGGGACCATGGAGGATGTTATCGGTGCAGATCCGATTAATGCTATTCCCTCTGAACACATGACCTTTCCTTCTGCCGTCCCAGATATTGGACAGCCCGGCTTGATAGACCTACCAGATGAAACGAACAAACCCCCTGCGGTGATCCCATACGCATCAGAGCTGTATGGCGCTGACGGCATGCAAGTCGAGAATGAGGAATCTCGCTTTTACTGCCCGGTGTATGATGATACCAGTGAAAGAATAGATGTTATTCTTGCATCGTTTTCTAGGTTTTAGAAATTAGAATATAAAGGGCGTTTTGGTACTGGTAGCCAGTTAGTATGTTTGAGGATTATTTGTACAGAGGCTTCAGTACTGGTATTTCGGTAATTGTAAGAAAGACTAAATGATTTGTCATGTTAATTTAAATTCTGGTGGTTTGACATTGCCACTTCATTTTCCTTTATTTTATTTCGGAATATTTAGATAATAAGCAACATATAGCACGTAATCTTGTAATCTTGTGAAAATGCGTACGTCAGTTCATTTGATTATTAATGCTGCATGTGTGTATAACTGTCATGTATTTCATTATTGAAGCTGAAATTATGTAATTGATAGCCAATACGGCAATAACGAGAACTACTTTGCATTAATTTTCAGACGAAACCCCCTTTCGTTTTTTTCTCTGTTTTATTTGAAATTGCAAATAAATAGGTAACGAATTCATTAATTATGTAAACAAGGTTTAGAGATAAGTAAATCACTAGCCTAAACTAAATCTAAGGGTCTCAGACTCTCACGGAGTCTCACCATCTGAATATAACCAGCACATACAAATAGATCCTCCTTACGCCTTCCTAAAGTCCTAAGCAAATATATCCGAATCCGATATAAACGCAGTCTCCACTAAAACAACAGACAAACTGAAGCAATAAACTCAAGTAGGGGGGAAAACAATCTTAGCATTCTATGTACTTCAGTTTTGCACAAATTAACGATCTGCTAGCATTGTATGTAACACCTCTCCACTTTACTCCATCTAAAAACTATTAATCATTAACACCTATTTATTTTGCAACAGAATGATAAATGTCTCTGATAGCTACGAGTTTGCTTCCAAAAGAATCTTCTATTAACTGCTATCAACGCAGATAACATTGAAAAATAAGTTGATAACACATACGTACAATCAGCTGATGCAACAGCAAAAGTAATAATAATCTTTAACACCCCCCCCCCCCCCAAAAAAAAAAAAAAAAAAAAAAACAAAGAAAAGGAAAAAAAGAGAGGAAACATAACAGATTTACATTAGGAAGTGGAGTTCTATAAACAATGTTTTTAATACAATAATAAAAAAAAAGAAATATATTGGTTCTTCTCTCAAAGGACATGTTACAAAATAATTGAATCCTCTTCGAGCTATCATCTGCTGTACAAATCTCAAATCCTTAATCTGAGGGCAGCTCCTTGGCTTTGGTTCTTATAAACAGTTTCACTCTTTTCATCCTTTTTACTAGACTGAAAGCCTGAAAGCAAGGAGTTCTGTTCGCTGCGATCGCTAATGCTGCAGTTATAGTTCATACCCCTCCACACAATAATCTGCTCTCTCTCGAAACTTACAAGGATGCAAGGAACCAGGTCCTGAGGAAATCCAAAAGAGAAAAGGTAAATACTAACGATGTAACATATCCCAACCTGTTTTGGCACATGAGGATGAACGGTCGGATTAGGACAACCCTTCTAGATCCAACAAAAGTACATTAAAAAGTTATTTTCTACAATTATATTTATTTGTGATGCAGCGTACTAGTTAACCCTCTTGTAGATTCCACGTTTTTCTATCAAATGTCAACAAAATCTGTACATCTTTCTAATTTCAAGTACCTCTAGCCATTCTAGGCTTTTGTCTTCATTATGCCTATCACTAGTGAGACAGTGTAAATCTGTGAAATTTCTTTTTCAGTTTTCTTAAGTCACGAATACTACCGCCAAACAAAAATAATAATAATAATAAATAAATACCCTAAGCTTAACTCCAATTTTTTTGTAATCACTTTTTGGCAACCCTTTGCAGTCTATTCGCACCATGTCATCTGCTGAGAATGCATCCCGTACCATGGTAACCAGACTAGCATAATATCCATTTTTGGCTGAAAAATGATAAACCCAGTAATACTTAAACCCAAATATAATATAAAACTTGAACAAATTTAAAGCAAAATGTAATAGGCAAATTACCCAGCTTTGTTAAGGCAGGAACATTAAGGCCCCTCTTCCTCATATCCTTGGTCTCCTCAACTGTCAGACCTTCTATAGTAGTCTTAATTAACCTTGGGTAAACAGGTTCGTGAGGTTTCCACAACATCAATGGTATTTCGGGTCTTTTCTTGGGATTATAATGCCTTCCTCTGTAGATTATAATCTGGCCCCCACACTGGTGTATAATTACACCCCCACTTTTATCCTGAAAGAACATGTTACATACTTTCCAATGAGTTGATCAATTTCTTTTTTTTTTCCCCAAAAAAAAGTAGCCCTTGTGCCACAGTTTCATTGAAAAAGAAACAAATTACATCATGTAACTCATTTCTCAGTATCTCTACCAGGCTTTTCAACAGAACAAAACTAGAATTGTATGCAAGTTCACCACAGCAGGAAATTTTATTTTAAGAAATCTCAGATAAAACTGAACAAGCATAGTGAAACACACATAGCAGACTATAGTATCTTAATATTTCTCTGTATTAAGCTGGGAACAGTGTAAGATGTCCCATCCGACATCCCTTCATGATCAGAGCAATGAGTTGAACAATATAACAGCATTACTAAATTCCTCATAACAAAATAAACACATGACTTGCACATATAAAAAGGACATTACCTCCAGTTGTGTGCACACATTTTCCATGTCGACAGTTGGCACACCAAGGCATTTAATCCTTACAGCCTCGCAATTCTTCCAGTTATTGTGTATGTCATTCAACATGTTGTGCGTAAGCCCGTCTCTCCCTTAACAGATGATCAATGAGGACCAACAAATTATAAATCACACAAAGCAGACACAATTTAACCAAAATTAAATCTTATGGACCATGTAGCATAGCATGCTTTGCTAATTCTAGAATTGTACTATATCTCACAACCTTACTTGGAAGTGAACAAAGTTGAAAATTGTTAGTTTAAACAATGCCAACAATTAAATTGTACCATGCTATTACTTACTGGACATAAGCAGAAAAATAAACAATCTTACCTAAATTGATCTGGCGTTTTGTTCTACTCTTCTGACATTGTTGTACCAAATATTCTTTTTCAGCCGGGCTGAGAGGTTCACCGAGCACCCCTTCTCTCATCTCTTTCCTCTTCTCCTCCAAATTCTCCATCCCCTCCAACTCATCTCCATCCACCGACTTCAATGTGGGTTCCACAGCAGGGGCACAGAGCCCGGTCCACACCCGATCAACCCGTCCCGGCCCGAAAGGCGAGTACTTGGGCCCTCGCAGACCGATGGGTCTGACATCAGGGTTGCTTTCAGTGTAGCTGTACCGGAAGTCAAATGGCAAGTTAGAGTGCACTGGTTCACGGGGAACCAGGTCCAGGGAAGAAGGAGGATGACGGTACGGTGGATTGTGTCGCTTCTTCTTGACTGGGTTTTTGGTGGGATTGGTGATGGGGTTTTGGGAAGAGAGAGAGGGAGGAGGGATGAAACCGTACTTTTCTCGGAGGCTCGAGAGGAGGCGAAGGGTTGGCGCCGAGAGGAGGTGGATGGGGGAAGAGAAGGTATGTTTTTGGCGGGAAAATCGGTGGAAAAGCATCGACTGGGGTAAATGGTGGTTGCACACAAGGTGTTCGACCGATGGAAACGATTGAGCGGAGTTCAACAAAGACCTTTTAAATTTTAATCCATGAAATGGAGACGATTTAAAACTCCGCTGTCCTTTTATAATGTGGACGGGAGTCCTTTGGTAATTAGTAATTACTTAATTTGATCATCGTAAAAAAAATTAAAACTTTAATATGAAATTTTGAAATATGATGTATATGGTCTATGAAAAATGCCCAAATTATAAATGCAAATTTTACCTTTCATGGAAGTCTTTTAAATTTACAAATTTAAACATTATGGTTTTTAATTAGATATTTTATCCGGCAAGCATGTTATGTATAATCCATACGACGTGTTTAGCTTGACAAATTCAGCAATACGTTTTCAAATTGTTAGAACTAAAGAGATGTTTTGTGCTTCAACTCCACGGTTCAATTAATTACCAACATTATTCAAGTAGTCAAATCAAATTAGAAATAAAAAGTCAAGTTTGATTAAACTTAGACTTCCACCTATTTTTAAAGACATTATCAACATTATTAAACCCGACATTGTTGTTTGGTGCGCCGGCAATATTTCTGACGCAGGTAATAAAAACTTGAATTTCACTGTGTTTGCATAGCAAAATTCTCGTCTAATCAAGATATTAGTTTACAAGGCACACCCCAAGAGCATCTGATATTTTCCATTTATATCTGGTGTGACGAGTGCAAGCACTAGTTATTTATAAAAAAAATAATAATTTAAAACGCTTAAGGGAAAATAATAATAATAATAATTAAGAACATAACAGGCTTTAGTAACCTGCCAGTGGGTCACCAAGTTCTGTAACAAGATTAAATTATGTTTATTAGGCATAATTAAAAACATGACCAAATCACCTTTTGCAGGTCTGATTACAGTACAACCCAGTCACTAACAGGGGGGAGGGAAAAAATGCCAGTTAGCTGTTAATATTCATGTAAATAACCAAGAACTACACATTCATGTAAAAATACAACACTTCCAAATTTTCCCCAGTACTGTCATTTACTTTCACCACCATGAAATCAAACCACCAAGAAAAACCATTATACATGCTGAACAGATTTTGAAAGAGATTCTCCACTTAAGCCCCCCCCCCCCCCCCCTTCTAACTCAATATAAACAAATAAGAACTTTATATTACCATTACACTAAAGGTCTTACAAATCATCAGATGCACTAAACAGTATGCGGTGATGAAACAATGATTTATCACCGTGGGCCAGATAATTCAACTGCATGAAGATTATCAGTAGAATCAACAATCCACTCAGAGGGTCGATGTGGACCCAGCTCAACCTCTTGCCTTACCACCTCAACCTTTTGCCATTCCTCCCATCTTTCAGCAAGGCCATCTCCTTCAAGCATTCTCACCACCTCTGACATCTTGGGCCGGTCCATTGGTGAGCCTTGTGTACATAACAGGGCAACCTGGATCAGCGATTCAACCTCAGGTTCTATGTAATTGTTCTGTAGGTCTGGATCAACCAGCATTTCCAGTCTTTTCTCCTTCAGTAACCCTTTTACCTGCCAGTAGAGATCAGTCGAGCGACAGGGTAAGAGTATAGTCAGGTGTGTAATATATATCAAAGAGCATGCTACTGAATACTGATTACCAAAGTTTCCTAAGTTTCTCAACTCCTAATAAATCGTAACTTGTACTAACTTTGAGACTAGTTTTGTAAAAATTATATCTTGCTACTTATATCTTACTAATTGTTATCAAGAATGAAATACTATCAACATGTTTCAATAACAGAAAAGTGGTTTCCAAATTGACCATAATTTTGTGGGTTATTTAATGCTAATTGTTCAAACTTCAAACAAATAGATGGATCAAAATGTAAATTCTTGCATGCTTAGGAAAACAGAAGAAACAAATTACCCAATCAAGCAACATGACATCATCATCATTAGCCAGACGAGCAAGATCGAATGCCCTTTGTCCAGTAATAAGTTCCAAAAGCATAATCCCGTATCCAAACACATCTGTCTTCTCAGAAGACTTTCCAGTTGAGAGATACTCAGGAGCAATGTGACCTATGGTACCACGCACAGCTGTGGTGACATGAGTATCCTTGTAATCCATAAGCTTGGCAAGACCAAAATCCCCCACAACTGCCTCGAAATCCTCATCAAGAAGAATGTTTGCGGCCTTGACATCACGATGGATAATCTTTGGGTCGCAGTGGTCATGTAGATAAGAGAGACCTCTTGCAGATCCTAGAGCTATCCGTCTCCGTGTTTGCCAATCAAGTGGTGGTTCAGAAGGTGGGCGCTCTAGCAAAATGACATAGAGGCTATTATTAGAGGTCTATTTTTGGTAAAACGGGACCAGCAATAGAGACCACTCTATTTTGTTGTTAATGGACAAACTAATAATTGAGAACCTACATCCATGACCACTTAAAATTAGATCAGTCATCATGCATAACCAGAAAGAGCTGATCAATTAATGCAGCTTTGAGTACTTACCTGTTTCTTCTATAAATTTGTACAGTGGATTTTACTCAAATAAATAACTTATTTAGAAAATGGAGCTATTGAGCACTGATAGTGGTTTCTTGTGTTCAATTGTCATGTAATTTATCAATATCATATTAAGCCCATACCCACAATTCCTTTAAATGGAAAAAATTAAAACATTTCTGTGCGTGCAACTATGAAATATATTCAGGTTGAAGTTGCCAAAAAAAAAATCAACATTAAATCAAGGTAACAAAAATCTACCTCGTAAACGGGAAGCAACACTTCCATTGGCCATGTAGGGATATACAAGCAACCTCTCTGTTGGGGTCATGCAGAAACCACGGAGACGTAATAAATTTCTGTGCACTGCCATACTAATCATTTCCACCTCCGTCTGGAACTGGAGCTCTCCACCAGGTGTTCTCTCCTCCTTCAACCTCTTGACTGCCACCAATGAACCATCTGCAAGCCGTCCTTTGTAGACTTTACCGAAGCCACCTCTTCCAAGTATGTTCTTGTTACTGAATCCATCAGTGGCAACTTGCAACTCTCTAAGTGAGAATCTCTTGAGCTGGCCGAGATGAACTTCTGGATCCTCCTCAGCTGGTTCAGGAAATGTATATAGGGTTGTAAATACTCTGGTTGACAACTCTTACTAATAGATATCATTATGGGAGAAGTTGATAGTTGAAATGATAATTGATACAACAGAAGTACAAACTATCAATTCTTTCTCTACATCTGGATTTTTCAAAGAAGTCTATGGACTGATATGGATTATACCTATTTTGACCCTGATATTGGGAATCAGGATAGGGGTACTCGTCATTGTTTGGTTAGAAAGAGAAATATCTGCAGCGATCCAACAGCGTATTGGGCCTGAATATGCTGGTCTGTTGGGAATTCTTCATATACTTTTCTTTTTTTTCCTTTGAAAACTTCGAAAAGTAGAAAAGATTTCTTTTTCACTTCTCTCATTTTTTTTAAGAGTTCTCTATAAATGGGTTTAAAAAAGGAAGGTTGCCTTCGGGGAGACCCAAAAGGTATGTGCGTTTCTCTTCCAAAAACTGTTAAAAAAACTCGATTTTCTTACTTGTTCTTTTCTATACTTCGCCAAAGTTTCAAACGAAAAGGAAATATAA
>JAMFTS010005360.1:5000-7500 GCA_028095005.1 Rhynchospora pubera | reverse complement strand
GGAACAAAGCGTGCATGACAGGCCACAAGCGTGGAACAAAGCGTGCATGACTGGCCAAAGCGTGGCAGAGAGGCGTGCATGACTGGCCAAAGCGTGGCAGAGAGGCGTGCATGACTGGCCAAAGCGTGGCAGAGAGGCGTGCATGACAGGCCAAAAGCGTGGCAGAGAGGCGTGCATGACTGGCCAAAGCGTGGCAGAGAGGCGTGCATGACAGGCCAAAAGCGTGGAACAAAGCGTGCATGACTGGCCAAAGCGTGGCAGAGAGGCGTGCATGACTGGCCAAAAGCGTGGAACAAAGCGTGCATGACTGGCCAAAAGCGTGGCAGAGAGGCGTGCATGACTGGCCAAAGCGTGGCAGAGAGGCGTGCATGACTGGCCAAAGCGTGGCAGAGAGGCGTGCATGACTGGCCAAAAGCGTGGCAGAGAGGCCAAGGCGTGGCCGAGATGGGTGCATGACAGGCCCAAGCGTGGCAGAGAAGCGTGCATGACGGGCCGAAAGCGTGGCAGAAACGTGTGCATCACAGGCTAAAGCATGGCAAAAAGCGTGAGGGGTTTTTCGTGGGGTGGTAACTACGGTACTATAAGAAGGGAAAAAATGCATCTTGTCTATTAGGGGGTAGGGTGTATTCGACTCAAAATTGGGTTGGCAACCCATCCAAGGCTGCAGCTTGGCACGCTGCAGCGGTGTCTCCCCCTGACACCGACTGGTCCGAAGAGCTACGGACTGGTCCGAAACGGGCCACGGGATGGTCCGATGTGACCCTCCGCTCTGTTGGAGCGTGGCAACCCATCCAAGGCTGCAGCTTGGCACGCTGCAGCGGCGTCTCCCCCTGACACCGACTGGTCCGAAACGGGCCACGGGATGGTCCGATGTGACCCTCCGCTCTGTTGGAGCGTGGCAACCCATCCAAGGCTGCAGCTTGGCACGCTGCAGCGGTGTCTCCCCCTGACATCGACTGGTCCGAAGAGCTACGGACTGGTCCGAAACGGGCCACGGGATGGTCCGATGCGACCCTCCGCTCTGTTGGAGCGTGGCAACCCATCCAAGGCTGCAGCTTGGCACGCTGCAGCGGTGTCTCCCCCTGACACCGACTGGTCCGAAGAGCTACGGACTGGTCCGAAACGGGCCACGGGATGGTCCGATGTGACCCTCCGCTCTGTTGGAGCGTGGCAACCCATCCAAGGCTGCAGCTTGGCACGCTGCAGCGGCGTCTCCCCCTGACACCGACTGGTCCGAAACGGGCCACGGGATGGTCCGATGTGACCCTCCGCTCTGTTGGAGCGTGGCAACCCATCCAAGGCTGCAGCTTGGCACGCTGCAGCGGTGTCTCCCCCTGACATCGACTGGTCCGAAGAGCTACGGACTGGTCCGAAACGGGCCACGGGATGGTCCGATGCGACCCTCCGCTCTGTTGGAGCGTGCCAGACAAGCTCTCTCTGGCCGAAAAGCGTGGAACGGGCACCAAAAAGCGTGAGGGGTTTTTCAGGGGTTGGTAGCTACGGTACTATAAGAAGGGAAAAAATGCATCTTGTCTATTAGGGGGTAGGGTGTATTCGACTTGGAATTGGGTTGGCAACCCATCCAAGGCTGCAGCTTGGCACGCTGCAGCGGTGTCTCCCCCTGACACCGACTGGTCCGAAGACCTACGGACTGGTCCGAAATGGGCCACGGGATGGTCTGATGTGACCCTCCGCTCTGTTGGAGCGTGGCAGACAAGCTCTCTCTGGCCGAAAAGCGTGGAACGGGCACCAAAAAGCGTGAGGGGTTTTTCAGGGGTTGGTAACTACGGTACTATAAGAAGGGAAAAAATGCATCTTGTCTATTAGGGGGTAGGGTGTATTCGACTTGGAATTGGGTTGGCAACCCATCCAAGGCTGCAGCTTGGCACGCTGCAGCGGTGTTTCCCCCTGACACCGACTGGTCCGATGAGCTACGGACTGGTCCGAAACGGGCCACGGGATGGTCCGATGTGACCCTCCGCTCTGTTGGAGCGTGCCAGACAAGCTAAACGTCCCACAGAATCCCCGATGATGGCAGCTTGGCAACCTGCTGGAGGGGTGTTGGAATGCCATGGACCGATCCGCGCTTGTCGGCAAAGAAATTTTGTCGGTTTCGGATCGGCCAAACGACCCATGAATTGGCCCTAAACGACCCACGGAATCCCCGATGATGGCAGCTTGGCAACCTGCTGGAGGGGTGTTGGAATGCCATGGATCGATCCGCGCTTGTCGGCAAAGAAATTTTGTCGGTTTCGGATCGGCCAAACGACCCATGAATTGGCCCTAAACGACCCACGGAATCCCCGATGATGGCAGCTTGGCAACCTGCTGGAGGGGTGTTGGAATGCCATGGACCGATCCGCGCTTGTCGGCAAAGAAATTTTGTCGGATCGGCCAAACGACCCATGAATTGGCCCTAAATGACCCACGGAATCCCCGATGATGGCAGCTTGGCAACCTGCCGGAGGGGTGTTGGAATGCCATGGACCGATCCGCGCTT
>JAMFTS010005313.1:0-27784 GCA_028095005.1 Rhynchospora pubera | reverse complement strand
TGCACTTATAAAATGATTCCTTGCAACAACAAACTGAATACTTGCGCTTATTAGTTACTCACATATTATAACACTTTTAGGAATAAAATAGAGACCTAGATGCACTTTCATGTGGGAGTGGATAGCACGCGTCAGTTCGGAGCAAAATTTGTCCAAAGCTACATCAGTCTTTTCCGTTGAAGGAGGGAGAGGATGGTCCTCCGAAGAAAGAAGGGAGGAGATGATAGCCCGTTGAAGAGAGAAATGTGGTGAGGAGAGTACGAGTAAGAGATAGATGAGCGTTGGTGGGAGATAGGAGAGGGATGAGCGCCGGTGGGAGAGAGAGGAGAGAATTGAGCATTGGTAAAAGAGAGGAGAGCGCTGAAGGAAAGTAAAAGAAGGAGATGTCGCCAGATCTGAATAAGGGAGCGAAATAAAATAGATTACGTGTGCGCGAAGGAAAAAAAAGGATGAATAGAATAGTTGGAAGTAATTTCTTTTTTTTTTCCAATGGGATTAGTGTTTATTTTGAAATAAAATTTGAATTTATTTATCGAACTTGGTGGAGTAATATATATTATCCAGTAGTCCGTTATAAAGCTGAAATTATACTATTTTCAGGGTTAACATTGTTTTGTTATTATGACTTTTCATTTCCAACACCTCCATAAATAATTCATGTACAAATGTAGGCTGGTTATCAAATGTTAAGTCTTCTTTTTTTCTGGCTTGTGAAGTTATGGAAACCCACGCACAAAATATCTGTTATAATATTATTTGTTTATTATCTGATGTTAAATATTTACAGACATATCTAAATCAATCTAGTTTCCTTCTTTACATTATCGTGTACTGTTGCTTGCAAGTAATTTAGTATTTGTAAATGAGGACGTTTTGATCAAGCACTAATAATGTCAACTGATCAAGCAACCGTAAACAATTCAAATATACGCTTATGAGTTGGCTACCTCCAGAAGGAATTTGCGTTGGCATTCTTTTAATACGGTTGAGAAGCATACATAAATATTTTTTACGAATTTAAATTACTTGTTTCCCAACATGTCAGCTGGTATGAAATGCAACTATTCCTAGGGATAACAGTTAGTGTGGTGTCTAATTACAAAGCTGTGTAAGCCCAAATTCAGGAGAATTAAGTGATCATAACGTGCTGACAGATATATCTGAACCTATTTGGATTTGTTTAGATAATCTTGTACTGTTGCTTGCAAGTTGAATTTTTGTAATTTAGCACAATTCTGGTCAAGCTCTATTTAGACCAATTATGCTTGTGAGTTTTTTTTTTTTTTATGTATATAGAATAATTTCTGTTTATAATCTATGTATATAGAATTATGCTTGTGAGTTGGTTACCTATGGCTCCGTTTGGATAGGTGTGGGAAGAAGGGAAGAAGGGAAGAAGTGGAAAGAAGTATTAGGAAGTGTGTAACTTTGTGAAGAATTTGGATTGTTTATAATTTTTTTTCTTCTTCTTCCTTCTTCTTCTTCTTTCTTCCAACATCCAAACGCACCCTATGGAAGAAATAATTTCTGTTTATAATCTATGTATATAGAATTAAGCTAGCCAGAATGCTTAATTTAGAATGCAGTAAGCAGTTGATACTTTGTTATCATTATTGATATTCAAATTTCAAACGACCAATCTAAACTATCCAATTTGATCTATATATCAAAATTTTATTAAAAAAAAATAGAGTTTATATTATTTTCAGATTATTGAAAGATGACTCTAGAATCATATACATGTTTGAGAGGTTGATTTGGAAGTAAGGCGCTTTAAGACTATAAAATAAAAATGGAAGTGTCTGAAATAAAACTAACGCAGTTTCATAATGTATAAATTAGAAACATATTTTTTTCTAAATATTTTATCTTTACTATTTCACTTGCTAATGTTGTACATCAGAAAAATTATTTTTTATTATTATTTTTTCAATACATCTACATCTACTCCACTATGAAACATCAATGCTCATGGCTGTAATATATAGATTGTTGGAACAAAGAAAATGTATGTGAGAAATGAACTCTTTTATATTTTAAAGTAAGATTTCATAATTTAAAAAATTTTATTGTATAATTAAAAAATAGCACTATTAAATTAATAATAAGTTCGTCAACAGATTTCCATGCATGTTAATTGTGATGCCATTTACATAATGGAAACGACAAAATAAAGTTAGTTCCTTCCTTTTATCTGTCATTTTATTTATTTATTAATTAATAATTATTATACATAATTTGCGGCATTTTAAAGCTCCTCGGCTTTCTCGTGGCAGAACTTTTAAAGTTTATGATTTCCGTTTTCTAATAGTGATATATCTTGCTTTTGTAAATTTTTTGTAAATTACGTTCAGCCTCTAGTATGCGTCATAAAAATAATTAAAAAACTAAAGGGTCAGAGGTTGCTCTGCTTATCTGATTCCTTTTTTACGGGGTTTATCTGAAAACTGTGCGTTGACCTTGGCAGAATTATACACTTCCAGCATTATCTCGCTTTAATAACTGTTTTTATAAACATGACAGCTCATACTATATAACACATTTGAGCTTAACCAATATTTTTATAGAAAATGCAACCATCGCTGTGCTGACTTCCTATACACAACCCGTTGTCGCATTTGATCAGTAACTTAGTAAATCATCCATTAATTTTGAGAATTGTTAATCAGATGGGTGTATCCTTTAAATTTAGACTAAATCAAATAAACAGTGAGTTTGATTCCTCTAATCACTGCACACAGAATCGGATGTCTTGTTAACAGTATCCTTAATTGCTATGAAAAATATCAAATGATATGAAGTAAGAAATTATCACTAAATTAAAATCAATGATGGATTTAGAAGTGCTAGCTAAAGTTCATACAAGTGATTCAATAGAAGAGAATTTGCTGATTTTTTGTCAACAGAAAATATAGTTTGGTAAATTAGCAGTGAGAAAGTAATACAGAAATAGTAAAAACACATTGATCGTTTGTGGGGACATTAACGCTTGCCGCTTGGCCCAATTCAAGACGAGTATCTAGACTAACTAGTGAATACATTGGCTAGCTACAAATGATCTTAGCTTTCACATTATGTGACAAACGTGTGGCAAAGGAAGAACTTGACAAGGCATCTTGACAAATTTACCACTCATAAGACTAGCATGCTTGAACTAGAAATCTGCATCAACCAAAATCAGAAGAATAGTCCTTCACCATACAAAAGGAAAAAAAATATTCTCACTTTAAACCAGTGGTGTTAGGGTCCGATTTCTCTTTATAAATAGTTTCATACACATCTGAATCGTTTATTTCATATCAAATGATTGAAATTGCATTAACGTTGAAGAGAATAATCAGATAGGAAACAGTAAATGAGCAGATTGAATACTTTCCTAGTATCATTCAATGAAATCCTTATGAATGGACAAGGGACCCAATTAATACTATTAGACCCATACAGTATTTATCACATTTTCTCTTTCCTATAAAATTTCCCAAAAATAAGTTCTCTCTTGTTGGTTTTCCTATAAAATTCACAAAACTAAAATATCTCTTGTTCGCTTCCCTATGAAATTTCCCAAAACTAATATACCTCTAGTCCACCGTATATGGGCTGGAGGTTACACCATTTTATGGCTTGAGAATAGAAGATAGTTCCATGAAAACAATAAAAATAGAGCCTATAATCTATCATTAAAAAAATAATTGCTTCATTTCCGATAGCTTATATATATATATATATATATAAGCACAGTTGTTGTACCTGTTGGGTATTCTCGGTTTTTGTTCACTACTAGTCCAGGTAAGCCTTTTCTTCTCTTCCCAGTTTCTTCGATTTCACATTAACTAGCATTCACCCTCCAACACAATTAGAAGAACTGCTGGCACATATTGTGCTTCCCAAAATGCTTCTAAGAAATAAAAAAAGAAATACAAGTTTCATTAACTCTTAACTTTCCATAAGTTAGAAAAAAAACTATAATTGCAGTTCTCCAACTCCAAGTTTCCCTTAAGATTGTGAGCCAAATGGAAGGGGCAAGAGTGGCTGAAGAGATTGAGAAACTGGAAGATACAGAACAATCAGATTCCAAGTACAACGCGACAGAGAAGCCAATACCGCACTGGACAGAGCAGTTAACCTTTCGAGGCCTTGTGGCGAGTTTTATTATCGGCACAATGTATAGCATCATAATCATGAAATTGAATCTGACAACTGGCCTTTCTCCTACTCTGAATGTCTCGGCTGCGCTTCTCTCTTTCTTTTTTCTGAAAGCCTGGACTAAGATTCTCAGTCAGCTCGGATTTAAGACGGCGCCTTTTACCAAACAGGAGAATACTGTTGTACAGACCTGTGCCGTGGCTTGCTATAGCATCTCAGTTGCTGGTATGGTTTTTATTAGTTTTCATTTAGAAATAGTCTGCTTTTAATTGGATATGAATTGGAATTTACAGGGACTGAAATGATACTGTGAAACTTTGGGACCATTTCTGTAATATATATATATATATATATATATATATTTTTTTTGAGGGTCGGGTGGCAAAGAACCACACCGGCGAATTTCTGTAATATATTATATGAAAGTTCAGACCAATGCTTGATTGTCAGCTCTTATTGATTCCAATTATTGTTCCCCATTTTATTTTATTTTCCTTTCTTGTTTGTTTCTATGTATTGGCAGGCGGTTTTGGGTCCTACATGCTTGGTCTTAATAGAAGAACTTATGAACAAACGGGAGTGGATACACCAGGAAATGTAGGCTACAAAAATCCCACAATGGGCTGGTTTACTGGATTTTTATTTTCGGTTTGCTTTGTTGGGCTTTTCTCTCTGATTCCTCTCAGGAAGGTAATTATTACAAGCTCATGCAATTCTGAATGCCTGGATATTATTAGTGACTAGTTCCTTTTTAAGGCAGTTATAGGTAACAAATAGTTCTAATTTTAAATTGTCAACAATTTGAACTGTAGGCCTTGTAATCAAGTACCTAAACTAGAATTCCAGCTCGTGTTCTGACTTTATTTTCTTTATAAAGAAAAGACTATGGACTGTAGAATAGCTATGCTGTTGATTGATGGTGATGTATTTTAAGTTGACTTTATATTCCACTCCTGTAATTTTTTTCTTTTACTTTCTATATCTTGTTTCTCTCTTCATTTATTTTGTTTCTTGCAGATCATGATACTTGACTACAAGTTGCCATATCCAAGTGGAACCGCAACCGCTGTACTCATAAATAATTTTCATACCCCTCAAGGCAACATTGCGGCTAAGTTTGTACTCAAAACTTATAATTAAATCTTTAGAATAATGTGAAAAGTAGTTGATGATTGAATTTAATATATGTTTGCAACAGAAAGCAGGTCCGAGGATTTTTGAAATTTTTTGGAATAAGTTTTCTCTGGAGCTTCTTCCAGTGGTTTTTCACGAATGGAGACATGTGTGGCTTTGCTCAGTTCCCTACATTTGGTTTGCAAGCTAGGAAACAAACGTAATGTCTACTACTACTCCCTCATTTCATGAATTGTGAATTGGCAATATCAGATTTCAGTACCATACCAGTTAGGCACTGTGGATGTACAACAAGTTGCAATAAGCAGTACCAGTAAAAACCCAATAAGCTGATATCTTTCACATCTTAATATCTTATGTTTTACTGTATTAGCTGGGCCTTTTACTCAGGGATCAAGATTCATCAATTACATCTTAATTTGACAACCTTCAGGACGCTTTCTCAAAGAAGTAAAAAAAAATTATAAACATGTTTTAGACATATCTATATATATATAGATATATATAGAGGATGGCTAATGTGCCATAGATGGCACGGAGGGTCCCGTGCCATAGAGTCGTTTTTCGAGATCCAAAATTCAAATGCTCAATTTGAACCATCCAAGTTATTCCCCACATTAAAATATCCTTGGAGACCAAATTTTACATTTTTTTAAATTTTTTTGCTATTTATTATGATATTTTTAAAAAACGTTATAATTGGAGTATTTCAGACCCTCCAATTTGAACATATAAAAATAAATACCAAAAAAATTCAAAAAAATCTAAAATTTGGTCTCCAATGGTATTTCAATATGCTGATCAATTTGAACGGTTTGGATTGACTGATTGAATTTCGGATCTTCAAAAAATGACTCAAAAAAGACATCTATGGCACTTTATCCCACCTCTATATATATATATATATATATATATATATATAGGGGTGATAAAATACACTCTGGTGTACGGATCGTCCTCGTACACCAGAGTCGTTTTTGAAATCCAAAAATCAAACAGTCGATCCGAACCGTTCAACTTGTTCTCCATATTGAAAAACTCTCGGAGACCAAACCGTCCAATATTATTTCCGAGAGTTTTTCGGAGACCAAACCGTTCAACTTGTTCTCCGTACATTTTCGAAAAATTTTACCATTTTTCGAATTTTTTTGCTATATATTATGATATTTTCAAATTGGAGGGTCTGAAATACTCCAATTATAGTGTTTTTTGAAAATATCATAATATATAGCAAAAAAATTCGAAAAATGGTAAAATTTGGTCTCCGAGAGTTTTTCAATATGGAGAATAACTTGAACGGTTCGGATCGACTGTTTGATTTTTGGATTTCATAAACGACTCTGGTGTACGGGAGACGATCCATACACCAGAGTGTATTTTATCAATCCACTATATATATATATATATATATATATATATAGAGAGAGAGAGAGAGAGAGAGAGAACATATCGTGCATACTAATGTACGGAATCTTCGGTGCATACTGATCCGAATTCTTGGATCTGCTTCAAAATGACCGATCCAAACCGTCCAATATTATTTCCTTGTTATAATCTCCTTATCGACCAAATTTTATATTTTTTCGAAATTTTTAAGTATTTTTTTCAAATTTTCAAAAATCGCTAATCTAATTTTTTCTGAACCGTTCAAAAATAGCTGTTTTTAAAAATTCGAAAAAATACTTAAAAATATCGAAAAAATGTAAAATTTGGTCGGCAAGGAGATTTCAATAGGGAGATCATATTGGATGGTTTGGATCGGTCATTTTGAAGCAGATCCAAGAGTTCGGATCAGTATGCACCGAAACTTCTGTACATTAGTATGCACAATAGGTTTTCTCATATATATATATATATTCCAAATTTCAAGTAATATGAGCGAAACTTTATAAAAAAGAATATCGTAAAATATAGACTGTTATTTTCAACTCATTTCATGAAAGGTGAAATTGAATCAAATTTTAGTATTTTTTTTTGTATGTACTGTTCATAGGGAATAGATCACATGCATTTTAAGTCTCGGATTTCAAAATCATAAGTTCTTTTTAATAGTTGTCAAACTAATTTGTTGTCAATGGTGATGACCACCTTTACTCGATAGAAAGTACCAAATCAGTGGCTACTACGTTCAGTACTGAGGCGATTTACAACTGATTTCCATTTTTAAATTGCAGATTTTTCTTTGATTTTAGTCTCACATATGTTGGAGCAGGGATGATTGTGTCCCATTTGGTGAATGTCTCTCTTCTTCTGGGTGCAATTATTTCATGGGGCATAACATGGCCATTACTTACCAATTTAAAAGGCGATTGGTACCCAGCAAAACTTCCAGAAAGTAGTATGCGAAGCTTGGCAGGCTATAAGGTCTATTTTATGAATTGGTCTTATTGATTGATAATATTAGTATATGTTAATTTTAAAAGTTGTTACTTCTCTTTCCCATATATCAGGCGTTCCTCACCATTGCTCTAATTTTGGGGGATGGTCTCTACAATTTTACAAAGATAATCATCTTTACTACTAAAAGCTTGTATGATAAATCAAAAGCGAAGAAAATTAAGATAGGTACAATGATCCCTTTTCATAAAATTTCATTATTTTGGCTTTTTTTTTTTTTTTTTTTTGTATGTATCCTTCGCATCAAGTCCCACAGGTAGCACTCTGTTGTATGCCTATATAGTACACCACTACTAAAGGCTGTTCGACCAAACAAACGACGAAGCTATGCGCTATGAATGATCTTCCATAATATACAAGTTATTAGAACAGACCTCACATAAAATTAAATAAATAAAACTTTGTTCTGTTATTACAGAAGTATCATTTGATGTTATAATGTGCTACTGTTGATACAAAATCAAGACTTGTCCAGGTTCAATATTTAAACCAGTATGGCTTAAGAAAAATTCATTTGACCAAATTATATTTAAAAAAACTATTGAAAAATTTGTTGAATTCTGTTTGCAGTGGCAGATGAAGGCAATGGCCACCTCATTCAGGGTGATGAAAAGCATGATGCATATTTTGTAAAGGAGACCATTCCTCTATGGGTTGCCTACGTAGGCTACATTATCTTCACCATCATAGCGATCATAGCCATACCTCTGATGTTCCATCAAATAAAATGGTACTATGTCGTCATAGCATACATCCTCGCACCAGTCTTAGGTTTTTCCAATGCATATGGTGCCGGCCTAACCGACATAAACATGGCATATAACTACGGCAAAGTAGCCCTTTTCATTTTTGCAGCCTGGTCAGGCAGAGACTCGGGTGTGGTTGCTGGACTCGTAGCTTGTGGTTTGGTAAAAGCGCTAGTTTACATCTCAGCAGATTTAATGCATGACTTCAGAACTGGTTATCTCACATTAACATCCCCGAGATCTATGGTTATTAGCCAAGCAATTGGGACAGCCATGGGCTGTGTAATCGCCCCTCTCTCTTTTTTCCTTTTCTACAAGGCATTCGACATTGGCAACCCGAATGGTATATGGAAGGCACCATATGCATTAGTATATCGTAACATGGCTATCTTGGGAGTGGAAGGCTTCTCTGCTTTGCCAAAAAATTGCTTGAGTCTATGTTGTGGTTTCTTCGGCTTTGCAGTTGGGGTGAATTTGTTGAGGGACTTTTTACCAGCAAAGTACGGACGGTGGATGCCACTTCCTGTGGCCATGGCAGTGCCGCTCATAGCCGGTGCAAACTTTGCAATCGACATGTGTGTGGGCAGTGTGATTGTTTTTACTTGGAGTAAGATTAATAGTGCTAAGGCAAAACTAATGGTGCCTGCAGTTGCATCTGGATTGTTATGCGGCGATGGACTTTGGATCTTACCATCCGCCTTGCTTGCCTTGGCAAAAGTTCACCCCCCAATTTGCATGAAGTTTGACAAATCATGAGTTTTCATGAGACATTAGAGGTTTTATTGCTTCAGGATGGTCCTTCTTTGGAATATTTGAAGTCAGTTTGATTATCTAATTTCAATTTGGGTGCATTTTACTAAAGTGGACAGGCTGTGATTCATTCTGCCCTGTCAATGATCAATTGATAGCGTAATGGAAGAGTATTAGGAAACATTTGATCATAGCCATTGATTGAAGTTTGATAATTTTTTCTGTTATCATCAAAATTTGATAGGCTCATGGAAACAATTGAGACACATGTATTTTTTGTTTTACCTTTCATAATGATTTTCACTAGCAAATGTGAACATTGTTCATGATTTTTCTGAACTAAAGACATAAATCCGTAAGATGTACTGTTTCGATATAAAAACGCGGAATAAATAAACTAAAATAAAAGTCTGTTAGACTGTCATCGAGTGTTTTTTCACAATGACACTGATATTAGCGAAATCGACTCGAGTGAAGTCAAAATTGAAATAGAAACAGCAACTTCAAAGAATCAAATTCCATCCAAGGCCTACAAAGGCCCGTCAAACAGGGAACCGAACACATCCATTACTTGGGAAATGGAGGTGATCTAAGGTTTGGAGTATCGGACACAAACACCGCGCCGCCGCGGGAAGTATCCTGTATCCAGTTCACTCAGAAGCTTCTTCTTGCTTGCTCTCTATTCTCTTTCTTATCCCTACTTCCTCACGCCATGATCCACTCCGTTCCAGCCAACACTCTACATCTCCATCTGCGACCTTCCATTGCTCCACCTCTCTGTCTTTCATCAAAGGCGCGTAGTATCTCTCGAAGAGTTCGAGGGAAGATTGTGTGCAAAGCTGAACTAATTCACGACGCACCTTTCGCTCTCGCCTTAGGCGCGAGCGTGCTGAGCTCACTTGTACTTCCGACTGAACCTGGTGGGTCCCACGAGGAGGGGAAGGATGATGATGGGGCCATGGATTCGACTGATACGAGGTTGGCTGTTATGGCGATTATAAGCATCATCCCTTACTTCAATTGGCTGGTGAGGTTCTTGTTTTTTAATGGGTTTTTTTTTTTATTTCCCTTTGTAGGTAAATCTGGGTCTGAGAATATATTTCTGATGTGGGTTTTAGTGTAGGGATGGGTTTTTGCTTGGATGGATACTGGAAAGCAGAGATATCTTGTGTATTCTATTGTGTACTTGGCTCCATACTTGAGGTACGTCTTTTATTGACAAATTTTATCTTGGATTTGCCAAATCTTAAAGTGTATGGTAAGGAATTGGAGTTCAGGAATCTGTGGTTTGTGTAATTTTGGGGCGTTTTGAGAGTGGGGTCTGTCTGTTAGATTATTGAAATATTTGATTCTTAATAATATTTCTGAAATTAATAGCCCAAGAACACGTAATTCATATAAAACAATAAATCAGAATTTAGAACTTACAGGATTGGAGAGAAGACATCTTGATGCGGAAATTTAATCTTCTCTAATTTCCCTTAGTTAAAATGATGGTGTTTGTTAATGGCGTTTTTCTCTCTATTCTGCCTTCTTTTTGTTATGGGCGAAAATTGCCAAAGGGTGCATACTAATGGCAGAATAAAGATATTAAATAAACTAAGGTAATTAGAGGGATTAAATTTGAATGAACATGGTCCATCAGATTTTCCATCAAAATCTGATGGTCCATTCATTAAATGAATTTGGTTTAAAAATTAAATATAGGCCATATTATTAATTAATTAATATTAATTATAACATTCTCCCACTTGGCCTATAAAATATCATAATGAAACACAAATTCAGAATTGGCCAATAAAACTTAAACCTTGTTCAGTTAGAAATACCAAACTAAACTAATATAATCAAAATAACTAAAACTGTTATTTGATCCCTATTAATTATAGAAATGGCATTCTTTCCAACATATGGTTAATTAAATTCATTCGATCCACATAAATATATTTGCTTATATAAATTACATTAATGCGCAAACATAAGAAATAAGCAAACAATATAAATTCAGTCAATACATAAATGAAGCTTCAATACATAACTTAATTAATACATTATTGTTCATTACAACATCACAAGTCACTAACCAAACCCATGCCGGCTACATGCTCTTTGAAAAGAGTAGATGGTAGTGCTTTCGTTAGAGAATCAGCTAACATAGCTTTTGTATTGATGTGTTGTATGATAATAACATTATCCTTAATTTTTCTTCTAACAACAAGATATTTGATGTCAATCCATTTAGTAGCACCGCTAGACTTGTTGTTTTTAGAGAAGAAAACAGCAGCCTCATTATCACAAAATAGCGTGAGTGGTCTTGCAATACTCTCAATTACTTGAAGTTCAGGTATGAAATTCTTCAACCAAACTGCTTGACCAGTAGCTTCAAAACACGCCACAAATTCTGCTTGCATAGTGGAAGATGCAACTAAGGACTGTTTGGCACTCTTCCATGAAATTGGTCCCCCTGCAAGCATGAATATGTATCCTGATGTGGATTTCTTCGTGTCTACACATCCAGCAAAATCCGAATCGGAATAACCAATGACCTCAAGGTTATCGGACTTTCGGTAAGTAAGCATGTAGTCTTTAGTCCCTTGCAAATAGCGTAAGACTTTCTTAGCAGCTCGCCAATGATCCAGTCCTGGATTTGATTGATATCGGCCGAGCATGCCAACTACAAACGCAATATCAGGACGTGTGCAAACTTGAGCATACATTAAGCTTCCAACAACCGAAGCATACTCATTATTTTCCATTTGCTTACGTTCTGATTCAGTTTTGGGACATTGAGCCTTGCTGAATTTGTCACCTTTGAAAATGGGAGCAACACTTGGAGAACAATTTTGCATGTTATAGCGCTTAAGCATTTTCTCGATATATGACTTTTGTGATAAACCTAAGAGACCACGAGACCGATCACGGTGAATTTCAATGCCTATGACATAAGAGGCTTCACCAAGATCCTTCATTTCAAATTTCTTTGAAAGAAAACGTTTTGTCTCGTACAACATGTCTCGTACAACATGTCATCCACATACAAAACAAGAATGATAAATCTGCTCCCACTAACCTTGAGATATATGCATTGATCAAAAGTATTTTCTTGAAATCCAAATTCTGTTATGACCTCATCAAACTTGAGATACCACTGCCTTGAAGCTTGCTTTAACCCATAAATTGATCGTTTCAACCGGCATCCCAAATGTTCCTTGCCTTTAACAACAAAACCTTCAGGTTGTTTCATGAAAATTTCTTCATGCAAGTCACCATTAAGGAATGCGGTTTTCACGTCCATTTGATGCAACTCAAGATCATAATGAGCTACAAGTGCTAAAACAATTCGTAACGAATCTTTCTTTGAGACAGGAGAAAAAGTATTATCATAATGTATACCTTCTTGTTGCGTAAACCCTTTAGCAACTAATCGGGCCTTGTATCTTTCGATGTTACCATGAGAATCAGTTTTAGTTTTGTAAACCCATTTGCATCCTACGGGTTTAACACCTTTAGGTAACTCAACAAGGTCCCAAACATCATTTTGTTGCATTGAGTTCATCTCATCATTCATGGCTTCCAGCCACTGAGATGACTTATCACTTTTCATGGCGTCCTTGAAAGAGATAGGATCATCTCCATGACCTATATCGCCACCTTCTTCCGTAAGGTATACAATATAATCATCAGGTATTGCAGATTTTCGTTCCCTTTGCGACTTGCGTAAAGGTTCTTGTGGCAGCAAAGGTACTTCTTCATTGTTAGGAACATTATTAACATTAGTACCTTCATTTAGTAATAATGGAGAAACAGAACTTGTAGCCTCTGAAATGACCGAAGTTGGAACATAAATTCGATCTTCTTCATCGAGGTTTATAGTTCGTTTTTCATTACTCCCACTAATGTTGCCATTTTCAAAAAATACTGCATGTCTTGTCTCAACTATTCTAGTGGTATGCGAGGGACAATAAAATCTAAAACCTTTGGACCTCTCTGGATAACCTATGAAAGAACAACTGACGGTTTTGGAATCCAGTTTCTTAATTTGTGGATTGTAGACTTTTGCTTCAGCAGGACAGCCCCACACACGTAAGTATCCTAGTTGCGGTTTTCTTCCAGTCCACAATTCATAAGGTGTTGCTGGAACAGATTTACTAGGAACTCGATTGAGAACATGTGTGGCTGTTTTTAAAGCCTCGGACCACAAAAATTCTGGTAAAGTGGTATTGCATATCATACTTCGTACCATATCCATTAACGTACGATTACGCCTTTCAGCCACTCCATTTTGCCGAGGATCACCCGGCATAGAGAATTGATGAATAATACCACTTTCTTGAAGAAACAAAGCAAATGGACCTGGACTTTGACCTAAGTCAGTGTGCCTACCATAATACTCACCGCCTCTATCTGATCGCACTACTTTAATTTTAAGATTATGTTGATTTTCAACTTCAGCTTTAAAAATCTTAAATTTGTCTAGTGCCTCAGATTTTTCAGAAATTAAGAACACATAAGCATAGCGTGAGTAATCATCAATAAAAGTAATGAATGATTTATGTCCGTTGAGACTCGGAGTGGGAAAAGGACCGCATATATCGGTGTGAATTAATTCCAATAGTCCCCCACTTCGAGTGGCTCCTTTCTTATTTCCCTTAACAAATTTTCCCTTAACACATTCAACACAATTTTCAAAATCAGAAAAATCTAATGTTGGGAGAATTTCATTTTTAATGAGACGTTGCATTCTATCTCTTGAAATATGACCCAATCTGCGATGCCATAATTTGGAAGAATATCCAATATCACGATTTCTCTTTGTGCCACGTTTGTGATCAACACTATTAACATTCAGGGACAATAAAGAATCAGAAAAGGAAGAATCCAAACATAATTTATATAGATTGTCACATAATAATCCAGAACCAACAAACTTAGAGTTATGATATAGTCTCAACTCATTATTTCCAAACTGAAACATAAAACCACAAGCATCAAGTCTAGAAACAGAAATTAAATTCCTAATCACACTAGGAATATAAACTACATCATGCAAATAGAGAATAAAGCCACTCTTCAAGACTAAACGAAGAGTTCCTACGGCCTCCACTTCAGCCTCTAATCCATTGGCTACTTTAAGCTTCCTTTTTCCCTTTTCCAGCATCCTCACGGAAAGGAATCCCTGCAATGAGTTCGTAATGTGCACAGAGGCACCAGTGTCAACCCACCACGTATTTAAGGGAACATCAATTAAAAGAGACTCACAAATCATACAATTAAAATCATTACCCTTCTTGGCAAGCCACGCTCTGAACTTGGTACACTCCTTCCTTACGTGTCCAGGTTTCTTGCAGTGATTGCACTTAAAAACACGTTTTGTACCAGATGTACTTGCTTTGTTAACACCAAGACCATCATCTTTCTTATTCTTTCCTTTACCATTGTTCTTTTTCTGTTTTGGACTTTCAATGGCAGCATGTGCAAAGTCAGGTTTTTCAGTCTTAAGCCTTTCTTCTTCTTCAACACACATGGCAATCAATTCGCTCATTTTCCACTTTTCTTTCTGCGTGTTATAATTGATCTTGAAAGGACCAAACTGAGCAGGAAGAGAAGTCATAATGAAATGAACCAAAAATCCCTCAGAAATTGCCATGTCCATGCCATTTAATTTTGCGGCCATATCATTCATCATCATGATATGTTCACGTACACCGCTAGTCCCATTATACTTGGTAGTGAGCATTTTCATTATGAGAGCACTTGCATTAGCCTTTGATGTACTCTTAAACTGCTCCTCAACAGAGGCTAAAAATTCTTTAGCAGTAAAAAGTTCACCAGCAATATTCTTTTCAGGAATGCCTCCCCGAATAGCCAAAGAAATGGTGCTTTTGATAATCATGAGAGACATGCGATTAGAACGCTCCCATTTTGCATAAGCAGTTTTTTTCTTCATCTGCAGCATCATCCTTTGGTTTTTCAGGTTTATCCAAACGTAATGCTTGGTCTATTTCAAGAACACCAAGACCAATCTCAATTTGCTCTTTCCAAGTTGAAAAATTAGTTCCATTCAATGGTGTTATTCCAGTGATTTGATTACTAATATTGCTCAATGCTGCAAATTCATGACAAATAAAATGCTTACTATTAACTAAAATCCACAGACATATAAAATTAAATAAATTAGATCAACTATAATTAGGGGACTAATAATTAAGTAATCTGAAATAATAAAACGCCAATTAATATTTCAGGTTTAATAGTTGATCCATTAAAATCAATTCAAATCACCGTTGGGCAGAAATAAATTGAAACATAAGACAATATTCATTTAATAAATTATACTTGACAATTAAAGTTGGTAAAATTGACATTTATAATTTATTAAACGAAAACATAAGTAATACAATAGACATAATGTAAAACATAATTTCCTTTAATAAATTGGCGGTCACAATTAAAGTTGATAAAATTGATAACGACCAATTATTAAAAATAAATTTATATGATAATAAATTATATATAACATAGTTCCGTTGGGTTACTTGATATATATAATATAAAATCATATCTTCAATAACAATTACATGTAAAACCATACAAATATTATATACGGTTTATATTCCAAAGTCATATTAAAATAACAATTGATTATATATCATAATAAATCCTATGGGATATTAAACATAGGAAATAATGTAAAGGGGAACATACACGTGAGGGGACCAGAGTGGGGACCAGGAAAACGCGTATGAGTAATAAAGAATAAAACTTTAGTGTTGTTGATCCTATACAAGTCAGAAGCACAAGCGTTGGTGCTTACTATGCCTGAACCCTATAAGCAATTTTTTTCTAAAGTTTCGCATACTTGGCGAACGGTTGCGAAAATTAATGGCTGTGATAAGGGTTGGACAGCAAAAATATCCGAAACTGTTGTATTCAATCCAGACTGGAAAAAAATACATGTAAATTTTCTTCTCTCTTCCCCGTTTCGTGCACACATGGAAGGCAACAAAAGAGAAACAAAATAGTAATAATTCTCATCTCCATTGTGCACACAGAAAAGTAAGTATAGGAAATTTTATACGGAAAATACTTATTTAGAAATTGCCATTAATTACTGACTTAAATTCGAATATATATATATATATATAATTTTATATGAAATACGAAAATATAAATCCAAAAAATATATATATATCATTGAATTTCAGTAATTAACGAAAATTTTGTAGTAATTTTATATGAAATTACGTACCGCTCTGATACCAAATGTTAGATTATTGAAATATTTGATTCTTAATAATATTTCTGAAATTAATAGCCCAAGAACACGTAATTCATATAAAACAATAAATCAGAATTTAGAACTTACAGGATTGGAGAGAAGACATCTTGATGCGGAAATTTAATCTTCTCTAATTTCCCTTAGTTAAAATGATGGTGTTTGTTAATGGCGTTTTTCTCTCTATTCTGCCTTCTTTTTGTTATGGGCGAAAATTGCCAAAGGGTGCATACTAATGGCAGAATAAAGATATTAAATAAACTAAGGTAATTAGAGGGATTAAATTTGAATGAACATGGTCCATCAGATTTTCCATCAAAATCTGATGGTCCATTCATTAAATGAATTTGGTTTAAAAATTAAATATAGGCCATATTATTAATTAATTAATATTAATTATAACACTGTCTTGTGTGAGAACATAGATACATATGTTTTTTTAAGTGTTACAATTTCTATTCTTGTAATTATTATTGCTTTTATTTGCTGAGGTGATTATAGATCAAATACGGTTTCTTTCCTTGATTTATCTGTGTTGAATTTATTTAACTAAGATAATTGTTTACCTCACATTTGGAGTATATTACCGAATATCTCTGTCTAGCAACCCTGACCATATAAACTTTGACAAGAGCAGATTTGTCATCATCCATAAGCATGTGGTCCTTTAAAAAATGTAGTTATTTCATTAGGAGAGATGAGAAACACTTCCAATTGATATTTGCAAAATGAATTTTTCAAAGGAAGAAGAAGAACAATTAGATAGTAGAAAAAGAAAGGCAACTAACAAGCTAAGAAATCTATAGAAGTATTTAAGACCTCTTTCATTTCTTATATTCTTAAAAAATGCTGTGTCAAACTTTTCAGGACAAATTTTTCCCTTTCATCAGAAGAAAGCTGGTTGCCTATTGCCAGTATACTGATATGCATTCTGCATGTACAGGTTTGCCACAGCATGCTTTTAGAATTATTTGGTTACTCGGAATGTACTTTGCTATTGTTTGAAACATTTGTAAATTCATCTGTGCAGTTGGAAACTAGCATTAAGAATGGTGATGTCGAGGGTTTCAAATTTCCATTCATAAAGAGCAAAGGCAAAAGCCAGCGGGCCTCCATGAAGGTACGTACTTTCTTTTTTGTAATCTGCGGCAAGAATAATTTGTGCTTCATCTGTGTAATTGGAGATATCAAGCAATTTATATCGGTTTTCAGCTGGTACTTGAAAAAGGGAAGATATTTTAAAGCATGAGTTACAGGAGTGACCCATTTTGGATTGTGATTATGGGTACTGTTCTGGGCCAATACCGGCAGAATCATGCTTAGTTTTGCTGAACTCTTGTCCAATTTGGTTGAACCTGTAAAGGTTGAAGCTATGGTAAAGTGCCTTTTTGTACTTTCCAGAAGCATGGAAAAAGAAATAGAAAACTACCCCCGTCAAACGAGGCAAGAGAGAAGCTCCATGACTGGGGAGTCAAACTTAACCCAAGAGATGAAATGCCACGGCTAGATGAAACTGTTGAGGACGACAAATTTAGTTAGGTACTTAAAAGAATCGATGAATTTGTTTTATTTTTTTTTATCAAGTATTGTCTGTTTAGAATGTTTGGATGGAATTTCATCAATATATCTTGGTCTGATGTTACTATTCTAATAATAGATCAAGTGATTAGATCAGTAGTAGAAGATTGGATATGTTCAATGAGTTGGCAGATGAGATTGGCTACTATGTCGTATAAATGGATCTTTCCATTAGGATAGGATAACATGTGCATATAAGTTCTGAGTTCATATTATAGTGCTAGTGGAACTGTGTTGTCATGCCCCTCAGAAAATTTGGTAGCTTGCTGTCTCAAATTTGAGACTTTCACTCGTTGTGGATGTTGTGCTGACATGACAATCTTCTAACAAAATAAATAAACATTTGCAAAGAGGAAGTTTTTCAGTAACTGATAGTTATCTTACATGTTTCCAACTGAAATTAATTGGTTGCATGCTGTTCCTTGGTGAAAACTTTTACATGTTATGTAGGTATGATGTATTTTCACTTTTCTAAAAGGCTACTTATCTGCTTGTTAGCACACGAGATTTGACTGCTTTTGCTTATCCGATCTTTTATGCTGTACTTTCTTGTTAAGCAATTTAAAATGTGATGCTTTTCTTGTTTTTGCGAGGCTTGGTTTCCCTGTATTTTATAAATCCTGTCTTACTGCCGAAGTGGCCCCTTCAATTTTGTCTACTATTTCAATATTTTGTCTTTACTGATGTGTCTGTTAGGCAAACATATCTAAATTGGTTCCTGCTTTCATGTCAGTACGTGCTCTTGTTGACGTAGAACAACTAACAGAACTCTTCAATCATTCTCTGTTTGTTTTCTTATTTCCCTTTTTTTTTGAACGTGCTGATATGCACAACTAAAACTTTGAACAATCGAGCAATAAAAAATTTGTTGTATTTATTTATTTATTTTTCCCTCGTTTACTAAACAAATGTTCTGTTGAGTTGATTGATTTCTGGATTGCATTAGCACCTTCCTTGTGTTAATTACTGCTGCTATTATTGGGCGGCATATGGTTATTTTATTTCCACAAAAAGGGAAAAAAAAAAAATTGTAACGACTAGTTCAGTGTTATTGGCATCTTGTTCTTGGGGCTGGATAGATATACGATACATAAAAGAGCCCCGAATTAGATCAATGGCGATATAGCATTCTGCCTATAAGAATAATCAAAAGTTGCTTCCAAATGATATTTATACCACACTCATATTTGCTGGGTACATGACTGAACAGGGTAGATATCTTTATGTATCAATAAATTATAAAGAAATAAATTGAGATATTTTTATTATTTTTTACTCACTATCATATTTTTCTCGTCTAAGGGAAGGGTAAAATGAAGGACTAATTCATTTTTTATAGTCATTTCTTTAATCAATAAATTTGAGCATACAGAATTGTAGAAAAAGTTCTTCATCATCTTTTATACCAATTTGAAGTTATAATTATGATTTGTTTTATATGGAAACACCTCCTTTTCGTTACCTTACATTATCTCTATTCTATTCAAAGACTAAGATTTGGTACTCTACAGAGCTACCACTTGACTATTGCGCCAGATTTATCTGATGATAAATTGATAATAGTTGGTTAGATGTGGATAAGTCGATGGAAGTGCGTACAACAGTGAATCTCGTTTATGTTTTCTATTCAAAAGACCGCTTTTTTTTTTCGGCTTTTTGTCTTTTAGGAAAGGTTGACGTTAATACAAATTTTCTGAGGATAATGGTGATATGATCTCAATCAGAAAAAAGGCATGCATTAATGGACATGACACATGACCACATATCGATGTCAATTTCCATGAGAGGATTACATACCTTATGAAACCATTATCTGAATTGACAATTACACAACATTCCAACATGACAAAGAAAACTCCATTCTTTTTCGGATGAAGCAAAAGATGACTTTAGTGGGATTTGAAAGGCTTCTAGATTGGCTCTGAAAAGTTTTGTATTTGTTTAACCTGAAAAGATAAATGGAAGATTGGATTAGGATTAAGTTACAGTAGTGGGTTAATGAGCCCAGTGCCGTGTCTGTTGAATGATATCCAAATCCAATTGATACCAATAATAAAACACTGGCTATCATTTTGTACTACCTTTTCGGAACAGGTATTGAGTGGGTGTGAATCATCTCCAACCCCACCAAAACATGAATGATTCAACGTCATAATTTATGAACGTCTGCCAGAAGTGCAACTGATATGACTAAACATATGACTTCTGCCATAAGTGCAAATGACTAAACGAATGACTTGTTAAATTTAGATTCTTTTACCATTCTTTGCTATAAACACAACTGTAACTTCATGTCCAAAAAATAAATATAGATGGTGCGGTGGAAATTGAGAAATAATTCTAGAAGATGATTTTTACCATGCCATTGCCAGGAAGTGTTTCTTTGGGACTTGCTTTTTTTTCCTTTCTACTAAAGCATGGAATGAACTTTCAAAGGAAAAAATAAAAAGCATAGAATAGAATGAATATAAATTGCGCATGCTTTGCTGAAAGCCCTTTTGTAGACCAAGTCGCCATCACATAAATCACGTACTGTTTCTAGAATAGAACTATATAAGTGATTTTCTTCTCGAAAGGAAAAAAAAAAGCAATATAAAAAAGATGAAAAAGGAACACATATCATATAATCATATTCACAAGTAACCCGCCAATGTACTTCCCGTCATATAAATTGTTCAGATTTTAAATCTTTGGACTCATAAATTGGAAAGAGGTGCAAACTGTAACCAACTCAAATGCAGCTGTAGGAATTTTTATTGGGCCGCTTAATATTGATGTGGGACCATTTAATACCTACCCTTGCTGTCTGACAGCTTGATTTAGGCATTTTTCTATTCTATAAGAGTTGTAAAAATGTAATCATTCCTCAAAGCTAAACAAACCAAATTAGACAAACAATGCAAGGTTTACAAACTAGAACGTATCACTCGGAGTACGACCATTCAGTCTTTCCAAGCCAATCAATTTCGTATATTTATACAGTATTAAGGTTATTTTACACCGTAGAATCCTAGAAATATCGTTAACAGAGACATGATATTATCTGAACCAGACAAGAGGAACCCTTTGGCTTCTAAATTTCTAATCTTTTGTGAAAGTTTTTGTGTGCACCCTTTTTTCATACCTTTTTTTTCATTTTAGGAGAAAGCATAGGTTCTAGTGCTTTTTCTATTACCCCAATGGCGCTTTTGTTTTTTACAGTTTTACAACTCTTTTTATAATTTATAAATATATGTATGAACTATGAAAAGCTAGGAAATAGAAAAAAATAAATAACAGCTCTAGCCTTATAGGCATGATTCTTACAACACAAGGTAACTGTGCAATCTACGATGGAGGGAGTACAACAGAAAAGGGTCCCGCTTCAGATTCCCGGAACCAACATGGAATTGTTAGTCATAGCAAATACATTTTTAAAAGATAAAGTCAATTTAAAAATTGGCACTAATTCTGTTTCACGAGACACTTTAGGGTGCGTTTGGATCGTTGGAAGAAAGAAGAAGAAGAAGGAAGAAGAAGAAAAAAAATTATAAACAATCCAAACTCTTCACAAAGTTACACACTTTCTAATACTTCTTCCCACTTCTTCCCTTCTTCCCTTCTTCCCACACCTATCCAAACGCACCCTTAGAGTCAGGAATAAAAAAAAAGAGTATAGAACAGGGATCATCCCTTCAATTCGAAATCAGAAAACAAATTTACAGTTTGACCAGCCATGCATTTTTTGCTTTAATTCCTTCTTTCGTTCCAGTCAGGCAGTCACCTTTAACAGTTTAATTCAATTCTACTACTAACCCCCCTATGAACAACATGTTCATACAAAAATTGAAAACTAAGGGAAAGGGAAAAAAACAGAACTACTGTAACTCCAATTCTTGGAGCAATTCATTAAAGAAAATCAAAGAAAAGAAAGAAAACGCCAGTAACCCAATTGCACCTTTTGAAAATGGATGAAGATATGTTTCAGTTGATTTATTTGATCCCCAATTACCCCTCTTTCTCATTTCCATGACTGAGCGGCGTCGCCGGTATCCTCTCTGTTGTGGGGTGCCCTTCCCTCCTACTCTTCACCTTAATAAACCCATATAATTTCTTAAATTCTTTAATGGTTGAATCCCTTCCAAATTGCAACCCGTTTGGTTCCTCTCCAACTCGGTTGTCTTCCACCCGCCGGGTTACTGACAAGCTCCTTGAGGTGTGCTGAAGAGCACCGATCACTGTCTTAATTGCCCGACTCGGGGACCCACGGTTTGTGATCATAATCTCACCCACCTCTGCCGGGCTGAGGCGAGCCCCGCTCTGAAATTCCTCTTCCACTTGTGGGTACAATTTATGGTCCTTTATGCCTAGGTAGTTCCCAGCTAGTGTTTTGAAAGCTGCGAAATCACACATCGGAAAATGAATATGTACATCAAGCCGACCCGGTCGAAGCACAGCTGGGTCAATGCCTCCTTCCTTTTCATCACTACTCATTGTGAAAACCATGATCCGTTCTTCGCCGCAGCATGAAAATATCCCATCCATGAAATTCAAAATCTCAGAAAGATGCACTGTACCATCAGCCAAATGGCGGTCGAGGTCTTCCATTAGAATTAGAGATTTCGGAGTGGTTCTTGCGAGAAGAGTTTGGAGTTCACTACCAGCAACCCGTGTCAAATCCACATCATACACATCGTAACCCAAAAACCGAGCCATGGCAGCCGCAAATGACGATTTACCAGTTCCAGGGGCACCATACAGTAAATAGCTCCGGCGCCATACTCTGCCTAAATTATGGTAGTAGTCATGGCCCTTGAGAAAGGACTCAAGATCATTGCGGATGCGGGTCTTCAATTCTTGATCCATGGCAAGAGTATCAATCGAAGCCGGGTGAGTAAATGCAACCGCGGTCCAGACATGACCCCGATCAGCCCCACTAGTCGAATTGGTGAACAGTTTCAAATCACGCCTCCTCGCCTCTATTTCATCAGCGATCGACTCGACATACTGCAAATACGGGCGGAGCACGCGTGTCCTGTCCTGGCGCCTGAGACGCAAAACAAGCCTAGGTGGGCCCCCACCACCAGGATTATTCCATGACAACCTTGCTCCTTGGAACAAATCCTGCACGGTGTGACCGGGACCAAGCCGGAGAGACAGAGAGAAATCACTCGGCTTACGGGCCGGGGAGAAGAAGAGAGACGCCGAATCGGAATCCTCTAGCGAAGGAAGCGAAGCGACATAAGAATTCGCCTTTCGGTATAATGGGTTCTCAGCCTCTTCGCCGGTCTGACTAAACCGCGGGATCTCGAAATACTGGTACACCTGCGCCTTCTCATCCAACCATCGCCACCAACGAAAGAAGAGATACAAGATCGATTTGTAGGAGAGGACGAGACGAAGGAGGATGAGACCAGTGAAGGAAGCTCCGACGATCGCTGGCCAATTGGGATGAATTGGCATGGCGACGCGAAATTCTCTCTTGGATTATTTACGAGAGAAGAGGCGAAGAAAGGGGGAGGTTAAATTAATTAAATGGGGGAGAATTGGTTTTGGTTTTTAAATGGAGAGGAAGGGTGGCGTGGAATGGCCGGGTTCTGAATTGTGATTGGTCAAAAGAGGAGGAGAAGAGGAAGGCGAACTAGAAGGGAATCGGTCAAACAATGGCAAGGGGTAGTTTACTAGTTTGTTTTGTTTTCGTTTTAAAACAGGGGTTAAATTTATTTTACTTTCAAAACAGGGGGTGTAAAATAAAGATCCGCCTGGCTTGGGGAGGGCCTTTCCAGCCAGCCGTGCGGAAATCAAATCTCACGTGCTTGTTTGCACGTTCATTTTCTACGTATTTTCACGCGTTAAGCAGGTGTGGCGATGTTGGTCTTTTAGGGGCTGTTTGGATTCATGGGGAAATTTAGGAAATTTCATCTTTCTAGCATAAATTTATTATAAACAATTCAAATTCTTCACAAATTTACACACTTCTCAATAAAGTTATGCTTAGGAATAAAAAATTCTCCAAATTCCTCAAATTCCTAAGCGATCCAAACGCCCCATTAGACTTGGGCGTAAAACGGTAAAAGAGGTTATTTGTGAAAAGTCGTAGGATGTGGACGTGGGAGAAGTTTGTGGGATCGTGGAGCCTTGAGTGGGGATGAGGCATGACGGCGCAGAGTGGCAGTTTAAATTCTAATTATACTTTATAAAATCATCTATTACAGTAGTTTTTCTATTTATAAGTTTTGGCGCATATGTAAAGCCTGCCTAAGTTTCTATTTTTTTTCACTTTAAGCCTCGGTTTTGTTGATTTGTTTAGTGGTACAATTATTAGTAGTATACTACTCACTGCTCCGTACTCGCCGTGGGGATCGGAGATCTGACGGTTTGATGGAACTTCTAACCGTCAGATTTGATAGTTAAATTACATTATTACGCAATTCTCTTTTTTCCCCCTTTCTCAAGAGTAGTGTTACACAGTTCTAAATCTGCTTCAACAACATAATGCATCGGATGGTTGGGGAGACATCAGACATGGTACCAAAAATTGTGGCCTTATGCCCCAATAGACATCCTGTCCCCTCTCACCACGCCTAACTTTCTCTCAAGATTAATTTTACCATGTGCTCATCCATACCTCCTGTTTACCATATAAAAAATAGCTTAGATTTTTGTGGCGAATATTATTTTAATATTTATCATTATGTTGCTATAATCAATAAGGCATAAAATTTAGGAACAATTATTATTTTATTTTCTTTATTATTAACGTGACATAGGAAATTCAAACTTAGCAATTATTATCTTCTTATATAATTATTTCTCAAACTGGATCTGCCAAGAATTTCATCACATATTTTCTAGCCTAAATTTAATGCATGTTCACATTTTTTACAAAATTTGGTTGACATTTTAACAACTGCATGATCCAGGCTTACCTGTTAATACGTTTTAAAAAAAAATAGATAAAAAAAAAACTCAACGTCCGTTGCTTCTCTAAATGAAAAACAAATAATTTTCTCTTCTCCCCTAATTTGACTTTGGTGAAGTTCATGCAGTTGGGTTTTCTCTTAAACATGAATCGTCTGATTTATAATTACCATAGGTTTTACCTTTTATTTTGAACAAAAATGAAGGATATATCCATTAACTTTTAGAAATTAAACTCATGCAGTTGAATCATCGACACTGCTGAAAAAAGTAGTCTAGTAAACTCTTACTATTAAACTACCAGCCCACGTTCATTAAGAATAATCTCAGTACTTTACCATTGTTAACCAAAGAATCTTATATTTACATGGTGTGAAAATGTTGCTTTCTAATTTATCTAATTTGTTGGAAGGTGAAGAGAGTGCGGAAGGAGGTCAAGGGTATTATATTTATATAAGAAAAGTGACGATCTTAAACAATTTTGTCTACTAGTTGTATTTTGAAAGGTTACCAACTTTTATGTATTATTATTTATTAGTATTAGGTGATGCTTGAATTACTTATTGTTGATATATGACGTGTACGTAGTAATTGTACTATTACTTTATTATTTTTAAAAAGTTTGAACTTAATTTGAGAAAAATGTAAAAAAATATATAGTAACGGAACTATAACTTTTTTTTGGATGAAACACGGAACTATAACTCAACGAGCTGACTCTAATATAAAATCTCTCTTTTTTCTTTTGTGCATTATTCTAGTTACGCTACTGTGAGCTACTGTGATTTATCATTTTCTTCTTTGAAAATATAATTTTCACTAACAGCTGAGAAAGGTAATGCTCTATACAATTTCCTTGTATTTTCATTATTGGGGTCATAACACAGGATTTTGATCAAAACTTAGTTCGGTGCATTGCCGACGTATGAGAATTGAGAAACCGTGTTTGAAGACAATTGTGTATACCCATAATTTCAAAGTCAAGTTCTTCGAAATATTTGAACTAAAAGAAGAAAAATATTGGAAGTCGTTGGTTTTATTTTTTTTTTCAAACATGTGGCCTTATAATTAATGGGTTTGCTCTAGAACTTCTTTTTGAAAGTTGTTAGGTTTGATTATTAGGGCATCTGGCGTGGGTCTTCGTTTTGTACTTATATTGAACTTTAAACTAAAAATTCTAGCTAGTTGTCGTTATATATATTTTTTTTTATGAATAAATCTTGACGCAACTAATATAGATCACTAAATACAAATTCGTAGTTCGAGGTAGGGTTTACCAAAAGGACGAAGATATAAATGATGGAACATGCACAAATTATTTTTTAAATTCCATTAGTTCACTTTTTATCCTCAAAATTTTGGAAGTATCAATTGTCCTCAAACTCTCTAACTAGTCTCAAATTAATTCAACTCTCAATGTTCATTATAAATTAATAATAATATATATTTTCATCCAACTCACTATTAGTTTACAATTGCAAATAACATGAACGTAGTCATGCAAATAACAGAGATAATAAAATCATTATTTGGATATAAATTGGAAATTTTTAAGATCCAAATGTTGTTTTTGAAAATTTTAAACCAAATTATAATGATGTAATACTTTAAATACCGTTTGAATTATTGTATAATACATTCTAAATAATAATATGAGCGATGAAACGATTCCTTCTGAATTCAACAGGTCAATTCACCACCAAATGTGCAGAGGTATAATTTCAAAGTCTCTGGGGAGAAAATCATTTTTCCTGTTACTGGTTCGCGTCTGGCAAGCAATTATTTCATGGTGGTCAGTATCCAAATATATTGGTTTATTAGTTTGAAGCATATATTTAGGAAAAGTGCAACTCAACTTGCGGTAGTCAGGTTGGTCAATTAGATCAGGTAAGTTGCAGACGTCAGGCATCGATTATGTTGAATTTTGAATATTTTAATGTTCAGGTCGGATTAGACTTAAAATCTAATTAGGCCAATACAAATTTTAGATCGTTTAAAATTTTAATAGGCCAATCTTTGATTATTTTATCTTTTTTAAATTACCAGGTTAAGTGGAATCCCGATCTAAATATGATGGGGGTGGGTAATTGGAGTTTGAGCCCTTTAAAAATACATGGGGGGATTGGGTTTAATATTATTATTGGATAATATTTCGGTCATCTGGTCTAGTCATGTTCGGATTTTAGATAATTTGTGCTCAAATCATTTTATGATTTGGACTTGTATAGCTTTTTGTCTTGTACTGGGGTATTCGATAAATTGACATAGAGGTATAGAGCAAGTGCTGCTTGCGGAATCGAAATACTCCGCAAATTTTTGTTATGAACCGTGAGATCAACGATCGACGTTCTGTGATTAATATTAAATCTATCAAAATTTGTGAGGTCCGTAAAAATCTGCCCGACGAAGTTAGATCGGACGGTTTAGATAAAAAAAATTTGGAAAAAAAAATCTGCAGAGGATATTGATCCGCTACTTGCGATCAGAGTACAGATGATAAACTAGTTAGTGCCCGGATTAAATCAATCTCTTTGTTAGCAGAACAAATTAATTAGAAACAATTAAGATCCGAAAGTATTACCAAAGAATAAACTGACATTAAAAAAAAAAATTTGCTCTCATTGCCGCCTTGCCACTCTTGAGTCTGGATCGCTAATAATCATGGCATAGTTGGGGACCGTTAGATGAATTGCTGCTAACCTGACTTGGTCTGGGCCCGAATCCTCTGCAGTTTCTTTTTAAACCTGCACTGCAAATTTTTTAGTGATCACCGTACGTTTCAATCTTGACGGGTTGATTTTTACGGACCACATGAATCTCGACGAGTCTGATATTAATTAGGAACATTTATCATTGATCG
>JAMFTS010001017.1:0-27785 GCA_028095005.1 Rhynchospora pubera | reverse complement strand
CCCGGTCGATTGCTTTCTGTTCATATAATGCACACAGCTCTAGTTGCTGGTTGGGCCGGTTCGATGGCTTTATACGAATTAGCGGTTTTTGATCCCTCTGACCCCGTTTTTGATCCACTGTGTATGATTATGATCATACATCTTTTAGATTATGATAATATCTCTTAGATTCAGCATCCATGGCTGAATGGTTAAAGCACCCAACTCATATTGGCAAATTCGTAGGTTCAATTCCTACTGGATGCACCCTAATGGGAATGTTCAATAAGTTGGCTCTCTATGGATGGGATCTCATCATCCATCCATAACGAATTGAATATGGTATATTCATACCATAACATAGGAAGATTAAGAACTCGAATCCTGATCAATACTGGGACTCATAGGGAAGAAATTGGAGTTATGGATGGAATCAAATATGGAGTAGTTACAGGAAAAAGTCTTCGGTTATTGGGGAAGAATCAATATACATACTTCTAATGCCGAATCAGGATCAACTAAGACAGAAATCAAGTAAGTATTGGGTTGAACTCTTCTTTGGTGTTCAGGTAATGGCTATGAATAGCCATCGACTACCCCGAAAGGGTCGAAGAGACCTATTATGGGACATGCAATCCATTACAGGCATATGATCATTACGCTTCCATCAGGTTATTCTATTCCACCTCTTCTAGAGATTCTAAAGAAAAGAACTTCAAGAAAAATACTTAATAACACGGCGATACATTTATACAAAACTTCTAGTCCAAGTACACGCAATGGAGCTGTAGACAGTCAAATGAAATCCAATCCACGAAATAATCTGATCTATGGACGGCATCGTTGTAGTAAAGGTCGTAATGTCAGAGGAATCATTACCGCAAAGCATAGAGGGGGGGGTCATAAGCGTCTATACCGTAAAATCGATTTTCGACGGAATCAAAAAGACATATCTGGTAGAATCGTAACCATAGAATACGACCCTAATCGAAATACATACATTTGTCTTATACACTACGGGAATGGTGAGAAGAGATATATTTTACATCCCAGAGGGGCTATAATTGGAGATACCATTGTTTCTGGTGCAGAAGTTCCTATATCAATGGGAAATGCCCTACCTTTGAGTGCGGTTTGAACTATTGATTTACGTAATTGGAAGTAACCAATTAGGTTTACGACAAAACCTAGAAATCGATCACTGATTCAATTGGAGTACCTCTATGGAATAGACCTCAACAGAAAACTGTTGAGTAACGGCAGCAAGTGATTGAGTTCAGTAGTTTCTAATAGAGAATTATTGACTCTAGAGATATGGTAATATGGAGAAATTGTTTGAAGCACGTACCGAACCGGAAGCGCCTCTTCTTTCAAAGAGAGGAGGACGGGTTATTCACATTTCATTTGATGGTCAGAGGCGAATTGAAAGCTAAGCAGTGGTAATGAAGATCCCCGAAGAGATGTCTCCTACGTTACCCGTAATATGTGGAAGTATCGACGTAATTTGATAGAGTCATTCGGTCTGAATGCTACATGAAGAACATAAGCCAGATGACGGAACGGAAAGACCTAGGATGTAGAAGATGATAACATGAATGATTCGCAGATTAGGATTCCTATATATCCACTCATGTGATACTTCATTATACGATGAAAAGATCTATTTTTTTCGATCATCATCATATACATCTAGAAAGCCGTATGCTTTGGAAGAAGCTTGTACAGTTTGGGAAGGGGTTTTTTTGATAAAAAAGAAGAATCTACTTCAACCGGTATGCCTTTAGGCACGACCATACATAACATAGAATTCAAACATGGAAAGGGCGGACAATTAGCTAGAGCAGCAGGTGCTAGAGCGAAACTGATTGCAAAAGAGGGTAAATCGGCCACATTAAGATTACCATCTGGGGAGGTTCGTTTGATATCCCAAAACTGCTTGGCAACAGTCGGACAAGTGGGTAATGTTGGGGTGACCCGAAAAAGTTTGGGTAGAGCTGGATCGAAGTGTTGGCTAGGTAAGCGTCCTGTAGTAAGAGGAGCAGCTATGAACCCTGTGGATCATCCCCACGGGGGCGGTGAAGGAAAAGCTCCAATTGGAAGAAAAAAACCCGCAACTCCTTGGGGTTATCCTGCGCTTGGAAGAAAAAGTAGGAAAAGGAGAAAATATAGTGATAGTTTGATTCTTCGTCGCCGTAAATAGGAACATTCCAAATCGAATTTCCAAAATTCGATGGGATGGGCGAACGACGGGAATTGAACCCGCGCATGGTGGATCCACAATCCACTGCCTTGATCCACTTGGCTACATCCGCCCCTTATCTAGCTAAAGGATTTTCTCTTTTTTGCATTCATCATTATTGTATTTATTCTGACCTCCATACTTAGATCGAGATATTGGACATAGAATGCCAATCTTTACCATGTCAAAAAAGGAGTAATCAGCTGTGATAGGTCAACAAGAAAGATTTGTAGCTAATCCAAAGAAAAGATTTGTAGCTAATCCAAAGAAAAGATTTGTAGCTAATCCAAAGGAAAGATTTGTAGCTAATCCAAAGGAAAGATTTGTAGCTAATCCAAGAAAAGATTTGTAGCTAATCAAAAGAAAAGATTTGTAGCTAATCATTTATTCGAAAAAATGGAAAAAATCAAAATGGGGAAGGAGAAAGAAATAATAGTCACTTGGTCTCGGGCATCTAACATTCTACCCTCAATGGTTGGCCATACATTCGGTATTCATAATGGAAAGGAACATATACCTATTTATATAACAGAATCTATGATAGATCACAAATTGGGAGAATTCGCGCCTACACGGAATTTCGCGAGAGATGCAAGAAACGATAACGATAAAAAATCTGTAATGAAGAATAAAAAAAAATAGGGATCAAACAAAGCAAAAAAGGAAGAGAAACACCCAATATAGTGGTTTGAAAAACCACTATATTGGGTATTTCTCTTACCTTTATATAGTAAGAAAAGCAGCCTTAACCTATCTTATCCTTCAATAGAAGGAACTTCAACAGCAGCTAGATCTAGAGGAAGTTGTGAGCATTACGTTCGTGCATTACTTCCATACCAAGGTTAGCACGGTTGATGATATCAGCCCAGGTATTAATAACACGACCCTGACTGTCAACTACAGACTGGTTAAAATTGAAACCGTTTAGGTTGAAAGCCATAGTGCTAATACCCAAAGCAGTGAACCAGATACCTACTACAGGCCAAGCAGCCAAGAAGAAATGTAAAGAACGAGAATTGTTGAAACTAGCATATTGGAAGATTAATCGGCCAAATAACCATGAGCAGCTACGATATTGTAAGTTTCTTCCTCTTGACCGAATCTATAACCTTCATTAGCAGATTCGTTCTCAGTGGTTTCCCTGATCAAACTAGAGGTTACCAAAGAACCATGCATAGCACTGAATAAGGAACCGCCAAATACACCAGCTACACCTAACATGTGGAATGGATGCATAAGGATGTTGTGTTCTGCCTGGAACACAATCATAAAGTTGAAAGTACCAGAAATTCCTAAAGGCATACCATCAGAAAAACTTCCTTGACCAATAGGGTAGATCAAGAAAACAGCAGTAGCAGCTGCTACTGGAGCTGAATATGCAACGGCAATCCAAGGACGCATACCTAGACGGAAACTAAGTTCCCACTCACGACCCATATAGCAAGCTACTCCGAGTAAGAAGTGTAGAACAATTAGCTCATAAGGGCCACCATTGTATAACCATTCATCAACAGATGCTGCTTCCCATATCGGATAAAAATGCAAACCAATAGCTGCGGAAGTAGAATAATAGCACCAGAAATAATATTGTTTCCATAAAGCAGAGAGCCAGAAACTGGCTCACGAATACCATCAATATCTACGGGAGGAGCAGCAATGAAGGCAATAATAAATACAGAAGTTGCAGTCAATAAGGTAGGAATCATTAAAACACCGACCATCCAATGTAAAGACGATTTTCAGTGCTGGTAATCCAGTTACAGAAGCGACCCCATAAACTTGTGCTTTCGCGTCTCTCTAAAATTGCAGTCATGATCAAATTTTGACTTATTCTATTCTCAAAGACTCCCAAGCACACATATTAACTAGAACTCGAATTAATCGAGATGAGTTAATTCATAGAAGGCTTGTTAATTAACCATTATAGCACGGTTTTATTTCAACGTCAACCCATGCTAAAAAAAAAGATATATTTCATGATCTTATCATGAAATAACATAATATAATATTACAAAATAAAAAAAACGAAGAAAAATATTCAAATGTTTTTATGGGTTGCCCGGGGCTCGAACCCGGAGCTAATCGGATGGAGTAGATAATGTCTCGTCTGTTAGAATAAGAAAAAACCCCTCCCCAAATCGTGCTTGCATTTTTCATTGCACACGACTTTCCCTATGTATACATATCATACTGATATTTTGATAAAATAGTTTACTAATTTGAAACTAATTTAGTTGATTCAATTATAAACTCCAAGTTCGTTTAGTAAATTTGAGCATTTCAGAATCTTAATTTCTAAAAAATCCAATTCTTTACTTTTTGTTATTTCTAATCTATTGAAATTCTAGGTCTCATGATTGATTAGATCATGAATATGGGTAATATCCAAATACCAAAAACGTTCTTTCTTTGATCTATGTAAAGAAAAATGAATTTTTTCTTGGAAGACTACAGAAAGAACTTGTTCTTCTTCTATAATAAATTCTTCCAATAATCTTGGACCTAAGCTTTGCAAAAGCTTACGTACTGTACTCTTATGTTTACGAGCCAAAGTTCTAGCACACGAAAGTCGAAGTATATACTTCATTCGATACAAAATTCTCTTTTTCGAAGATCCACTATAAAAATGAAAAAGATTTTTCCATATTCGACCAAATCGACTAATAATATCATAATCTGATAAATCTGTCCAGATTGGCTTACTAGTAGGATGTCCTACTATAGTACAAAGTGAAGCTTTAGACAATGATCTAATGAGAAGAATGATTGGAACTATAGTATAAAATCTCTTAATACGAGTATCTATTAAGATAGAATACTCTAGTATTTGACTTCTTACTACCAAATGATTTCTTTTTACATTTGAAGAATAACCAAGAAAGTTGAATGAATAATAGTCGAATTGGTTTCTATGAAACCTATTCGTTTGAGACCAAAAATGAAAATAATATTGCCAAAAACAGACAAGATAAGATTTCCACTTCTCCATAAAAAGATCGGTCCCTTTTGATGCTAGAATTGCCTTTTCCTTGGTATCGAACATAGTGCATGAAAGGATCTGTAAAGGGCCATATAGATCTTTGTAAAAAAGTATGATGTACTATTTTCACATGTTCTATTTTCCATAAAAATAGATTCGCTCAAGAAAGGTTCCAAAAGATGTTAATCGTAAACAAGAAGATTGTTTACGAATAAACAGTAAACAAAACTCATATTCAGATACATAAGAATTATATAAGAAACGAGAGAGTCTTTTATTTTCTTTTGAAAATATAGAACCAGTCTCTTTGAAATAACGAGACTATTCCAATTAAAATAGTCTAAGAGAAAGAATCGCAATAAATGCAAAGATGGAATATCTTTGATCCAAGATTGAAGAATTTGGACTAATATTTCAAAATGAATAGGATAAGGTATTAGTATGTCCGACACCTTATTTAAATACAAGAATTTCTCCTCTAAAAAAGAAAATATTGAATGAATAGATCGTAAATTTTGCAATTTACAGATTTCTTTTTGATTTCGAGAGGAAGCAAATAGAAATCCTAGGTAGAATGGAATTTCTATAACAACACCAAAACCCTCAGATATCATCTGAGAAAAAAAATGAGCATAAAAAAAACGGTTGGGCTCATTAATTTGATTGTGGTTACAATTTGGAACAACCGAATTCATCAAATAATTCGGTTGATAGATTCGAGTAATTAAACGTTTTATAAGTATTAAACTCGATTTATTGTCATAGGTAATCAGCTTTTTCGCAGGTTCGAAAAGAGCATTTAAACCATAATCATAAGCAAATGCATAGATATACTCTTGAAAAAGGAGTGGATATAAGCATTTTTGTTGACGAAATTGATATTTTTCTAGATATTTTTGAAATTCTTTCATTGAAATGTCTACTTGAACCAGAAGAATTGAGGCTTTTCTAGGTTTATCAGATGATACATAGTGCAATATGGTCAGAACAGAGTATTGGTTATTTGATTTTATCAAATCTTTTCATTCAATATGAAAAAATACTCCGGAAAAGAAACGAGTAGCCCAGCCAGCCTATTCAAAAAAAAAGATTTTATTCTTTTTTTTCCATAAAATTAGTTTCTGGATTTGTTCGGATTTGAATTTCACAGGCTAAATATCTTTTATTTTTGCAACCCAATTGCTCTTTTGATTTTGGAATCAATCTTTTTTATCAATATACAGTTTCTTCTACACATTAATCTCCAATTCAAAATAAAGAATAATTAGGATTCCTTCCAAAAATGAATCCGATCAAAAGTTCAATCATAAAAGAACTCATCGATTTTTTCTCCGATCAGGTACTAATATATTTTTAACATCTAATTAGATCGGGAAATTGTTCCAATGAAGAACATAAGCTCGTTTCTTTTTTATTTGAAACGAAAAATTGGAGCCATAGGGCTCTATCCATTTATTCACTAGACCCAACGAAAATTCGGAGAATTCCTTTATTCTCCTTCTTTCTTCTTCCAAAACTCAAAACAGTTTTTAAGAACTTTAAAAGATTCAGATTAAGAAGAAATTCCAAAAAATTCGACTTTCAATAAAAGAAAAGTCGAGAAATAGTAGTAAAAAAATTGAAAGAATTCAAGAATAAACTTATTATTACGACATGCTGTTTTTTCCATTCATTTCCTTTGAGGATCAGTCGCGGTCTTATAGACTCTACCAAAAGTCTGGACGAATTTTTTTCTTCATCCAAATGTGTAAAAGATCGTAGTCGCACTTAAAAGCCGAGTACTCTACCATTGAGTTAGCAACCCCAGATAACTGATAAATAAAGAGACAGGTAGATATGATCTAAATCAAATTCATTTTATTGCATAAGTCTGTAAAAACGTGAAATTTACAAACATAAATTTCATTCGAGAAAAAATCTCAATTCAATTACTAAAATTGAGAAAATCGACTAGGAAATCCATTCATAGCAAAATGAAAAATCTCCTATTTTTATTTTCTTTTTTGATCCAATTTTTCTTCGTGAATTCTTCGTCTTTATTAAAGACGATATCTTATATTAAGATAAAATACAAATGGAATATTTGAATAAATTGAATGTTTGAATAAATCGAATGTTTGAATAAAGTGAAGAAAAGATAGAGAACGAACTAAATCATTTTATTGATCTATGATCAAATTATATTTGATCAATACAATATTGTATTGATCAAATACAATTTGTCAATAGAAATTCAATATTTAGAAAAATAGAAATACAAACTCCCCTACTTCTCTCCTACTTAAGATTTTATATATTTTTTCTTTTTATATACCGAAATCTCGTTCTTTCCTTGCTTTCATTAACCCAAACCTCTTTCCTTAAAGAATTCTGTCTTCCTTAAGATATCATGAACAGTCTCTGTAGGTTGAGCACCTTTTTCAAGAAAATAAAGAATAGCAGGAACGTTTAAATAAGTTTTTTTTCTTTATTGGGTCATAAAGACCCAGTTTTGCAATATCTCTTCCTTCTCTTCGAGACCTAGCATCAATTGCAACGATTCGATAGATGGCTCATTGGGATAGATATAGATAAAAAAAAGGTCCCCCAGAAACGTATATGAGATTTTCATTTCATACGGCTCAAGAAAAATGTTCAAAATTTCTGAATAGAATGGAAAATTGAATTAGAAAATCATGAATTAGACTATGATTCAAATAGACTCCTTTTTCCTTTCATTACAGAAAAAAAATAGCATTCATACTCATAACTCAAGTTAAAAAATAATATTTTTGAAAAAGTTCAAAAGGAAAATCCTTATTGATTTCTTGAGCTGTCTCTAAACTCTTTTGCTTGTCTTATCTCTAACCTACTGATATCTGTCAATATCACCAATTCCATTGTTGAGACAATTTCAAATAGTGTTTTCTTGTTCCGGAATTTTTTATATTTTTTTTCTAGAATCTTTGGGTTTATACATTACTTCGGAAACCTTTATTCCTGTCAAAAGGAAAGCAACATACCTTTTTTTTATTTTCTTCTTTTCTTTATAAATCAAATACGAAGGATTCACTCCCATTCCACCTTATGATCAAAAGAGTTTTACCAGTTTCCAACAACCTTTCTTTTTATTTTTTCTACTTGTTCGAATTGGTTTTTCGCTTTTTGATTTCGATACTAAAAATATACTTACAAAGATTGGTTTAAATTAGTTGAATTTTATTAATTAATTCTCACTAACCCTAGATTCTTTCCCCTGTTTGATAAACAATCAAGTTTTTTTATCTCGAGCTCCATCATGTACTGTTTACTGACAACCTAATATCAATTAGGCTTTTGACAGAACAGAACAGATTATGTCGAGCCAAGAGCATCTTCATTACTATAGAAAATGGTGGATATAAAAATCCACAGACAATTATGTCCTTCAAGTCGCACGTTGCTTTTTACCACATCGTTTCAAACGAAGTTTTATCATGACAGTCTTCTAATTTTATTTAGAAACAGTATGGAATTGATTCCATATGGAATCATGAATAGTCATTGGTTCAACCGATAATAGTCCATATCTATCCGATAGGTAAAGAAAAGAATATTGTGAAATTTACTGAGATCTTTTACAGAAAAATCAACGGAATCTGCCTAATCTTGGTTAGGCTTTGTGTCTTTGCTATCTCTTTCCTCTGCGGAATCGCCGCTCATTGGATTTGTGTTTTCTGGGTCCAACAATGATTTAGGAGAAGTGGGATCCTCCATTGCTTTATGATCATCTTTGGTTTGTTCTATCCCATCAGAGAATACTCGGGGACGGGGAAATCGATACACAATCCTTCCTCTTTTTGAATCAAACTCACTGATTTCGATCTTGACTCTATCCCCATGTACTACAAGTATATGATTACGACGTATATTGCCAGAGAGATAACCCAGAACGATTTGATTATTATGATCCAAACGCACGTGGAAAAGGATATCTTTGATCGGGTCCACAATGGTTCCTTCATACACAAGTCGTCTTTTCCTGTTGTTATCTTTTCTAGGAGTGCCACTCTTGTTTTTTTTCATAAACAACATGGATTCGATTCATATTAATAAATTTTTATTTAACCCTAACTAATTCAAATTGCTGGTTTCTCTTTAATGCAAAAGAGAGTTGTTCTCTCTAACTTTTTCCCTATATTTTTAAATCGTCAAAAAATATCTGCGAAACCAAAAGTTATCGGTTCAAATCCAAGGAAGGCCTTTTTCTATTTTAAAATAGAAAAGGAGTTCTCTTGAAACCTACCCATGAGAGCCATAGGCTATCCCCGTCCTAAGGTGCTTCTAAATGAAAGGATCTTGTCAACGTCCATAAAGAATAAAAGAATTTCCATTTCGTTATTTTCAGTAATTAAAGATAAAAAAATAATTAGCAACAAAAATAAAATAATAATTGGATCAATATCATGTTGGCCAATAATAAAATGATTAACCAAAATACTCGAATAAGATTCTTATTCAAGAATCTTATAATTCTTTATTGAAATGATTTTATATAATGATCTTTATGATTCTTTATAAAGCTAGAATGACCCTTGCGAATTGCATACACTAATTTGTTAAGAATCAATCGAATTGAAACTTGATCATTGTCATTGGCTGGAATTGGAATATCTACAAGATCTGGATCACAATTTGTATCGAGTAAACAAATTGTCGGAATACCTAAAGTAATACATTCTCGAAGAGCTATATGTTCTTTTTGCTGATCAATGATGATCACAATATCAGGTAACTCCTTCATATATTGGATTCCGCTGAGGTATTTTTGCAAAATAGCTAATTTTCTCTTCAAGATTGCTGCATCTCTTTTGCGAAGAAACTTGAATTGACCCTCCTTTTCTGATGCTTTTAAGTTCCTTAACTTACGAAGTTTCGCTTGTGTAATGACCCAATTTGTTAACATACCACGAAACCATTTTTTATTAACATAATGACACCGAGCTCTTATTCCAGCCAACTCTACTAAATCTGCAATTTTTTCGGGTAATTGTTTAGTACCAACGATTAAAATGTTTTTTCCTTGACTTGCTGCATCAAAAAGTAAATTACAAGCTTCTGATAAAAAACGAGCAGTTTTAGCGAGATTTGTAATATGTATACCTTTACGTTTGTTTTTACCCTTTGCAAGGATATAAGGAGTTATTCTAGGATTCCAACTCTTTTGACTATTACCTAAATGAACTCTTGCTTCAATCATCTCTTCCAAATTAATGCTCCAATGTCTTCTTATCATTTTCTCTCTCACTTCCTTTTTGTTTTTTCTTTTTTTTTTAAGAATCAAAAACGATGTACCTTGAAATAAATAATTGTTCCGATGGAACCTTCTACCGGTAATTCACCATTGATGCATGACACAAACCCTAACCAACTTTTTGAATTCCTTATTTGATTTATTCTGACTTGATTGATTCAAAAATCCATAATCAGATTGAATTCAAAAATTATAGTGAAAGGAAAAAATGAATATGTTTTCGTTTTAATATTAAGTAAAGAATAGTGAAATCTCAAAAATACAAGATTTTTATAACATTTCATCAGAATTTGCCTTATAAAGATTATTGAACATCATAATTCTTTATGATGTAACATAATATCTAACATTTCCAACTCAAATAGAGTTTCCGTTTTTTTTTCTAAAGCAAAGCTTTTCTCGTGTCTTGAAGGATGTACACATTTTTTCAATCCAGTACCAATAGGTAAAATCCTTCCCAGAACAACGTTTTCTTTCAGGCCTTTCAACCAATCAATACGACCTCGCAGAGCAGCTTTTGCTAAAACTCGAGCAGTTTCTTGAAAACTTGCTTCGGATATGAAACTTTGAGTATTCAGAGAGGCCTTTGTTACTCCCAATAAGATTGCCCGATAAAAGATTGATTCATCCAGAGCACGTCCTGCTCGTTCTGCTCGGAATAACCCAACTAACTCTCTAGGCAAAAAGACATTAGACATCCCATCTTCTGAAACCAACACTTTTGATGTTACTTGACGTATAATAATCTCGATATGTCTATTATGGATATGTACCCCTTGGGATCGATAAACTTTTTGAATCTTATTAACCAAAGAAATACGACTTTGGGCTATGGTTAGTTCAGCTCCAATGAAGAAAACCCAAGGTACTCCAAGAATTCTTGGTATACATTCATTCCAGGTTTCAATCCTCCTTTTGAGATTTTTCGATATTAAAGCAATCGAACGCACTTCGAAAATTTGGTCTACTTTTGGAAGACCTTGCGTTATATCGCTAGATCTTGATTTTTCATATAGAAATGTAACTAATACATCTCCTTTATAAAAGATTTTTCCATAATGACCATGAACGGTTGCGCCTGAAGTGAGCAAATAGGGCTTAGCTGACCTTATAACTAAAGAATCCAAATTAAGAATTACAATCTGACCAGATTTTTGGACGTATGGTTTGTCTTGAAATAGACATACATTTTCGCAAATAAATTGTCCAAGACTTATTGTTGTCGATGTGTCTTCCCAACTATCGTCATGAAAGTTGGGGTACCAATTCCAATCGAATGGGTTTAAAAAAAAGCCATCGGGATTGTAAATTCTTCTATTCTCATCTATTAAACAGTATTCAGCTAGTTCAAGTTGAACTATTCTACATCTATTATAGATTTGATTCAATACTTCGACAGTCTGCTCCAAAAGAGAAGGTCTTACAATTAAACATGAATCAAATGTAGAATTTTCTATATCTATAGAAAAGATGTTCAGTAGCAGAAAAACCTCTTTCAAATTGTCAAAAAAAATCAAACCCATTGTCAAAATAGGCAGAGAAAAAATATTTATTTAATAAGATCTCATTATGAGTTACTAAATTAGTAAATGAATAAAAATTCGTTATTTTAGGTAAAATAGTGCCTAACTGACAAAAAATACATAGGGGATTCCTATTTATTGGAATCGTATTCTTTTTGAATCGATCCATTCGAGAACAATTGGACGATGACAAGATTATCAAAGATTGGTATTCCTTATTTCGATTTAACAAAGTGCCCATAGTTCCTTGCCGTTGACTAAATGATTCAATCTTTGTCTTAGAGTCAAAAGGATTGATATTGGTACGATCTAATCGATTTTCAGAAATCGATCCTGAACTTGCTCTTTCATATCTATTTCCAATATATGAAATAGTAGGCTTAAGTAACTCAATTTTTATGAAATTGCGAATTAAATAACTTGTCTTTATCTCAACAAATACAGCATGAACCTCTTCTTCTATAGAAGAACTATTTTGTTCTTGGTCCCAATTCAATACTAAACAAGTCCGAACTAATTGAATACTTTTGAGACAAATTATTCGAATTGACTTGTTATCCCCATAAAGGAAAAAATTGACAACTCGAATTTGAAGATTGTCTTTTTCTTGCAATAGATCCTGAGGGAAGAGCATTGCTAAATCAATCTCATCAGGTAATTCATATGGAATTACAGGTCTAACTGAAAAAAAATACTTTTTCTTAATAAGTGTGATCCCTTGAATATAGATCCAATCTTTCCATTTTTTGGATTTCTTAGAATTTTTTTTTCCGGTTTCTCGTGGTATCAAAAGACCACTGTACCTAAATATCTTATCTGTTTCCCTTGGAAAATGAATATCTCCAGAAAATATTCTGAGTTCAATATATTTTTTTGTTTTCTCCACTTGGACTAATCCACCGATTCGGCTTCTTTTATTTAAAGTAAGCCATGTATTTACTCCAATGATACTATTGTTCCGGACCTTTATAGAAGAGGATCTTGGTAAGATATGGACTTCTTCGGGAATGAAAAAAAACGAATCTATTTCCCTTTGGTCTTCCGGGCTCAATTCTTGTACTTCTTGATCCTCAATCCATGTTTGGTCTTCCAGACTCAATTCTTGTACTTCTTGATCCTCAATCCATGTTTGGTCTTCCAGACTCAATTCTTGTACTTCTTGATCCTCAATCCATGTTTGGTCTTCCAGACTCAATTCTTGTACTTCTTGATCCTCAATCCATGTTTGGTCTTCCAGACTCAATTCTTGTACTTCTTGATCCTCAATCCATGTTTGGTCTTCCAGACTCAATTCTTGTACTTCTTGATCCTCAATCCATGTTTGGTCTTCCAGACTCAATTCTTGTACTTCTTGATCCTCAATCCATGTTTGGTCTTCCAGACTCAATTCTTGTACTTCTTGATCCTCAATCCATGTTTGGTCTTCCAGACTCAATTCTTGTACTTCTTGATCCTCAATCCATGTTTGGTCTTCCGGGCTCAATTCTTGTACTTCTTGATCCTCAATCCATGTTTGGTCTTCCGGGCTCAATTCTTGTACTTCTTGATCCTCAATCCATGTTTGGTCTTCCAGACTCAATTCTTGTGTTTTTTTTATACTCAATCAACGTTTGATATTTTTGATATTCAATCAACATGTGGTATTCCGGAAATTCTTTTATTCCTTGATCCTCAATCAACGTTTGGTATTCCGGAACTTCCTGATCCTCAATCAAAAACAAATTCTCTTTTTTTATGATTGACTCCATCTCTATGATTCCATATTGAATAATTCCTGAACTGCTTATTCTGTATCGTGGATCATCAAAATAAGCAAGAATACTATTTCGATGGAAAATACCATTTATAGGTATTTCCATCGAAATCGAAAAATAGGGTATTGGTTCTTTTTCCGATTCTTTATCGTATTTGAATGGGATAAAAAATCGGTTTCTTCGCTTTTTCGACAAGAAATACAAATTCTCTTCCTGAATAGAAGGATATATGAAATTCGAATGATTATTCGATATGATTTGATCAGTTCGTAAATGTTCCAAAATTTCCCCTTTACTAGAAGTGTCCAACACTTTACATCTTACTTGATTATTAGTCATTGAAAGATCAGGAATAGAAAGAAATCTTTCTTCAACAGAAAAAGAATCAACATTCATTTGATCTTGATCCTTGTGGACTAAAAAAGACACTCTACCGGATCTGCAAGGACTTCCTTCTAATACCCATAAATGGCTTGTTTTTGGTAATAGATGCACATTACTATATGGATGTTTAGGTGTATGGTAGACATCGGTACTCCAGTGCAATTCTCCCCCTGATTCTGAATAGATATGTTTTTGGACTCTCTCTTTCAAAGGAAAAGTAGATATTCCAGTACGAATCTCAGCAATAACTTGTTCAGACTCGACATATTGATCATTTTGAACTAAAATCAAACTTTTCGCGGGGATACTCAAATCATGGATCATATCCCGACTCTCTATAGTTACATAAAAGTTTGTAGAACACAGAAAGGCAGGATGCCCATGACGGGTACGTGTGGGATGAAGCAAATCCTCGTTGAACTTGATTTTTCCATGAAAAGGAGTTCGTACATGTTGGGCTGGTCCCACCTGTAAATACTCCCCCAGTATGAAAAGTTCTTAATGTGAGCTGAGTTCCTGGTTCCCCAATCGATTGACCCGCAATAATACCTACAGCTTCTCCCAATTCAACCAAATCACCATGAGTGAGACTTCGACCATAACATAATTGGCAGATCCAAGATGTACTTCTGCAAGTGAAAGGACTTCTAATATATATTGGTTGTGTTCGAAAGGCTATGAATTGATTGATCAGTCCAATCCCAATATCTTGATTTCGAGTGGCAATGCATCGTAGACCGATATAGATATCATCTGCTAATACACGACCGATTAGTGTTTGGACAAAAAAGGTTTCTGTCATCCCGTTTTTAGGGCTCACGGAAATACCTTGGATAGTACCACAGTCTCTTCTACGTACAACAATGTGTTGAACTACTTCAACAAGTCTACGAGTAAGATATCCAGCATCTGCTGTTCGTATAGCAGTATCTACAACTCCTTTGCGAGCTCCATAACAAGAGATTATATATTCGGTCAAAGAGAGTCCCTCACGTAAATTACTTTGAATGGGTAAATCAATCATTTGCCCTTGTGGATCTGACATTAATCCTCTCATACCTACTAATTGGTGTATCTGAGATGCATTTCCCCTAGCTCCTGAAAAGGACATCAAATAGACTGGGTTAGAAGGATCACTCATCTGAAAATTAGGATTCATTTCTTGTTTCAAATATTCACTTGTAGCATACCATATTTCAATAGATTGACGTAATTTTTCTACTGCATGTACATTCCCATAATGATGGTGTTTCTCCATCAGAGAACTCTGATGTTCAGCATCTTGAACTAACCACCGTTTCGATGATATTGTTAAAAGATCATCAATTCCTAATGAGATAGATGTAGCAGTGGCTTGATGGAAGCCTAAAATCTTGAGTTGATCTAAGATATGGGATGTATATCCCATTCCAAAATGAGCTATTAATCTGCTAATAAGTCGTTTCATAGCAGTTCCATTTATGACTTTATTGTAAAAGGCTTGTTGTTCTGTCATAATTACCTCTATATCTTGCTGAGTGGGATTCGACAATAGACATGAGTCAGTGATTTGAAGATAGAATTTCCTTTATTTTAATCCGAATTCATGCAGACATTCAAAAATTTTGATACTAGTGAAATTAGAAAAAACCGAATCAAATTTCACCGACCAGAAAGAGCATCACCCAATCGATTTTTTGAGTTTCGATAGTGTACGAATATACCGGGCTTGACTAAACCCTTGTATGGCTTCTTCTATCTCTCGATAAAAAGAAATATGACCAAGAGTGGTTCGAATGTATATATACCGGATTTCATCTTTTGCGTTTTTTATTATTAGATAGTGCCCATAAATCTCATGAGAAGCACCCAAAGATTCATATTGAACCTCAATGGGAACCTCACTTGACCCAATAACACATGGATCTAGTTTCCATCGGAGCCACAAAGCGCTATCTAAACCAATTTTTTTTTGCCGATAAGCTCCAAGTGCATCATATGAGCTAGAAAAATAAAGTTCTTTTTCTGTATCATAGCTATTGTTTTGATTGTCAACTGGTTTATTTTTACAGTTTTTGTAAGTATATAGATTATACTTATTTCGATTATACCTATTTGCACAAATCCCTCGACGACTCCCGGTGGTTAATACATAGAGTCCGATAAGCATATCTTGAGTTGGTACACAAATAGGGTCTCCAATAGCAGGAGATAACAAATTGATATGAGAAAACATAAGTAAACGAGCCTCCGCTTGGGCTTCCAAAGATAAAGGTAAATGAACAGCCATTTGATCTCCATCAAAGTCTGCATTAAAACCCTTACAAACCAATGGGTGTAAACAAATAGCGCGCCCTTCCACTAAAATAGGTTGGAAGGCCAATATGCCTAATCTATGCAAAGTGGGCGCTCTATTTAATAATACAGGATGCCCCTGCATAACTTCTCGAAGTATTTCCCATACAATAGGTTCTTTTTCGCGCTCTCTAATCTGCCTTTTAGCAGTCGCTGTGTTAGAAGCGAAATGTTTCCTAATTAAATCGCGGATTAGAAATGGTTGGAAAAGCTCTATTGCGATTTCTCGAGGTAATCCACATTGATGTAATGAAAGAAAAGGACCTACAACAATAACAGAACGCCCTGAATAATCAACCCGTTTCCCAAGCAAAGTCTCACGAAATCTTCCCTCTTTCCCTCCAATTATATCTGAAAAAGATTTGTAAACTTTATTATAACTATCCCACTTCGGTTCTCCGTGGACCCCAGTATCAAGAAGTATATCTACAGCTTCTTGTAATAATTTGACCTGAGAAATTACAACATCTGTGTCCGGAGAGGTATTTGAGGCTAATAGTCTGCTAAGATCATTATTCCGAATAATCACTCTTCTATAAAGCTCATTAATATCCGAACTTATTAGTTTACCCCCATCTATCTGAATAATAGGCCTCAATTCGGGAGGAAGAACTGGTAAAAAGTACAGAATCATCCATTCTGGTTCTATATTTGTTTGAAGAAAACGTTTAGCTAATTCCATACGTCTAATCAAAAAATTCTTTCTTATTTGAATTTTGATATCTTCTGATTCATTTCCAATAGATTTCTCGTTCGCTAATTGTTTCCATTCTACTAATGAATTCTCGATAAGAATTCGTAAATCTAAATCAGCTAATTGCTCTCTAATAGCATCAGCTCCTGCCAGAATTTCTCGATTTTGAAATGTCTTGAAGCCTCGGGTACTAAAAAAAAGTGGAATGTTGTATTTCCGGGATTGGATTTCATATTCGAATAAGCCTCGTAATCGTAAAAAAAATCGGTTTTTTAGCTATGGGCCTAGCAAAAGAACAATCGAGATAGGTTCCTATAGGATTCCCCCCTTTCAAATCGGACGTGAAGGTTTCCTCTCATCCGGCTCAAGTAGTTGCACTAAATAAAAAAGGAGTTCTTTCTTATTTTTAGACTTTTTTAGATAAAACGTTACAAAGAACTACTCTTTACTCAAGTTCCCAGTAAAAACAAATCTCTCGTTGATTCATTCTTCTTTTACTTCAATTTGATAAATGAATTACTTATCAAAAATGAGAATGTAAAATTCTTGAGTAGTCTACTTCCCTTATGAAGTCTCTTCAAGACTTTTGATTCTTGAATTCATACGGGATTTATTTGTCTATATCTCATTCCATTTAATCTTTTAGGTCCCCTACTCACCTCGGCGGTTATGTCTTAATATCCCTTGAAGCATATATGCGATAGATAAACTCCTGTAACCGTACTATAATTTGCTTGATTAAGCAAAATCTTTCTCTGAAAGAGATGGAATGGTAAATCTCATGAAAAACGATTTTCACAAGGTATAACTAGCTATTCCTGTTTATCTATTACGGAATCGACCATGGATTAATTCCCCTTCAAATTGGAAGTATAGAATACACCAAAAATCCTAAGTTTCATGTTATTTCTTCCAAAACACATGTCAGACCAAGGGCATCCCAAATGGATCGAATGGGATGACAGTTTCTCAATTCGAACCTGTCAAATGAGAATTTTGATCAAATCACACACCGCAATATACTAGGCTTTTTAATTCTTTAAGGGGTTGATCTAAAAGATTCGCAATATAACTAGGAAGACGTTTTAAATACCACACATGAGTCACTGGACATGCAAGTTTGATGTACCCCATTTGATATCTTCGTATCCGAGAATTAGCAAATTCTACCCCACATTTTTCACAAAATCTTGGGTTTTCTTTTTCAGCCCCAATCTCTTTAGAAATTCCACACGCACAAACTCCACTTTTTATGGGTCCAAAGATTTTTTCGCAAAACAATCCATTTGTTTCTGGTTTATTGCTTTTATAATTAAAAGTTTGAGGTTTTGTTACCTCTCCAACTATTTCCCCATTAGGTAGGATTTTGGTCGCCCAAGCCTTTATTTGTTGAGGAGAAACTGGTCCAATTTGAAGTTGTTGATGTTTATACTGGTCCATCATAAAAAAAGATTGAAAGGATGCTTAATTCAGATCACACGTCCTTCCTATGAATCTGGAAGTTCTTTTCAGATACAAGGAAATAATTCAGTTCTAGAGCCAAACATCGTAGTTCCCGAACAAGTACTCGAAAAGTTTCTGGCACATCATCGTCGGGGTTAGGAGTTCTTCCTCCAGTAAGCATAGTATTTATTATTTCTTTACGAGTTCTAATATGATCAGATTTATAAGTAAGCATTTCTTGTAAAATATGAGCAACACCAAATCCTTCTAGAGCCCAAACTTCCATTTCTCCTACTCGTTGTCCCCCTCGGTTAGCCCTTCCTCTAACGGGTTGTTGTGTAACAAGTGAGTAAGGCCCAGTAGAACGCCCATGAATTTTATCATCAACTTGATGAATTAATTTTAGAATATAGGACTTTCCTATTAGAACGGGTTGTTCAAAAGGATCTCCTGTTCTTCCATCAAATATTTTGCTTTTTCCAGGGTATTCAGGCTCAAATACCCATGGATTTTTTGTTTGTTTACTGGCTTCATATAATTCAGAAAAGACTAGTTTTCTCGAAGCCTCTTGCTCATATCTTTCATCAAAGGGTGCTATTCGATAATGTTTCTTTAGCAGATCCCCTGCTAATCCAAGCGAGCATTCAAATAGCTGTCCCACATTCATTCGTGAAGGTACTCCTAAAGGATTGAAGACCATATCAACAGGTGTTCCATCTTGCAAATAGGGCATATCTTGTCGAGGCAAAATCTTGGAAATGATACCTTTATTGCCATGTCTTCCAGCTACTTTATCACCTACCTTGATTTTACGTTTCTGTAAAATATATACAGAAATCATTTCTAAAATACCACTCGAATCGTCCTTCTCAATCCATTTCGTATCAATAACGAGACCTCTTCCCCCTATAGGCAGTCTTAGAGAAGTTTCTTTTGTAGTGCCTAAATCATTACCAAATAAAGCTCCTAATAACCTATCCTCTGGTACCAATTCATCCTCCATCATTGGCGTTAATTTACCTACTAGAATATCACCTGTTTCTACCCAAGATCCCAGCATCACAATCCCATTCCTATCTAGCTTGCGGAGGAAATGAGTCTCCAGATGAGGTATTTTCTTAGTGATTATTTCACGGCCTTCAATTGTCACATAAGTCTTAACTTCATATCTCCGAATGTGAAAAGACGTAAAAATATCTTCATATATCAGACGTTCGCTAATTAGTACTGCATCTTCAAAATTGTAACCCTCCCATGGCATATAAGCTACCAATATGTTTTTCCCTAAAGCGAGTTCCCCACCAACTGTAGCGGCACCGTCTGCTAAAATTTGACCTTTTCTCAAACATTTACCTCTCTGAACCCGGGATTTTTGGTGGATCAAAGTTTTTTTGTTGGAACCTTGATACTTAACTAAAGGAATACTTAAAATATTCCCATTCCTTGATAAAAGGATCTTGTGATTATCAGTAAAAAAGACCTTTCCCGGATGTCCAGCTATAACTGAAAACCCCGAATCTACAGCCGTTTGGCCTTCTAATCCAGTTCCAACAATACATTTCTCGGACTGACAAAGTGGAACTGCTTGGCGCTGCATATTCGAACTCATTAAAGCTCGATTTGCGTCATTATGCTCGATAAAAGGAATAAGGGAAGCTCCAATAGAAAAATATTGGAAGGGAAAAATGCTTCGAAGATGAATCTGTTCCCACGCAATAGTTAGGAATTCTTGACGGTATCGAGCGGGAACAACCTCTTCCTCTTGAATACCGCGATTCAAGGTCAAAGAATTTCCTGCTGCTACCATATAATATTCATCTCGAGTTGGTGATAAATAAACCATCTGTGCTTCTTTTTTTCTTGGTTTCTCAGGTATTTTATAAAACGGACTCTCTATAGATCCCCAATGACCAATCCTCGCATGAATAGCTAACGATCCATTAAGTCCAACATTAATACCTTCGGATGTATCAATTGGGCAAATACGCCCATAGTAGCTAGGATGTATATCTCGGATCCGAAAACTAGCAGTTCGACTCGTCAACCCTCTAGGACCCAAAAAACTCCATTTTCGTCCATGAGCGACTTGTGCTAATGGATTAGTTTGATCTGAAACTTGCGATAAGGGGTGAAGGCCAAAAAACGATTCATAAGTAGTTGTTAATGAAGTTGAACTTACCAACTTTTGAGGACTTGATACCCATTTCTCATCACGGATTGCTAAAGATATAGTATTCCGAATCGTTTTTTTCTAAACGAAAGAGAGCCAATCTGAATTGATCCTGTAAGAGATCTCCTACAGAACGAATACGTTTATTCTTCAAGTGATTCATTTCATCAAGTGTACCCATTTCCAATTTGATTTCGATCAAATGATCCGCAGCAGCCAATACATCTCGTGGTAACAAAAATAGATTATCCTGGGGTATATCAAGATTTAGCCTCCGGTTCATGTTTCGTCGGCCAATCCTTCCTAATTCGCATTTTCTTTCAAAAAATTCATGATATAATTTTTGATATAAGAATTCTGAAAATTCCATATCTTCCTCTTCTATAGAAGAAAATTTTTTATAAAACTCCAAAATCGCATTCTCTTTTGAACTAATCTGTATTTCTGTCTTATCATTCAGGAAAGACAAAAAAATCTCAGGGTAACAAACATTCTCTAGAATTTCTTTCAGATTCAAACCCATAGCTGATAATAGAACTAAAATAGATATCTTTTGTTTCCTACTCACACGCGCCCATATCCTTGATTTTCTATCCATTTCTAATTTGAACCTTCTTCCACAATCTGATATTATAGTCCCGGTATAGACAGGAATTCCCTTATTATCCAATTCTGAACGGTAGTAAATACCAGGACTTTGCAATATTTGATTGATCACAGTTCTATATATTCCATTTATAATAAATGTTCCTAGGGAAGTCATTATAGGGATATTTCCTATAAAAACGGTTTGTTCTTGCATATTTCTACTGATTTTTCGAATTAATCCTGCGGGTACATATATTCTTGAAGAATATGTAAGTGATTCATAGATAGCATCTCTTTCTTTTATCAAGGGTTCTATCAATTGATATCTTTCCACAAATAATTGAAATTCCAGATTTTGATTTATATCTTCCATTTTTTCTTTTGGAAACTGATCAAGTTCTTCCGTCAAGCCTTTAGTAATGAATCTGCAAAAACCCTCAAATTGTATCTGATTAAACCCAGGTATTGTGGACATCCCCTCGTTTTCATTCCGGATCATCTTATCTTGATCTGAAGCTTTCTTTTTCACGAAAAAAATCCCATTAGTTGCTCATTATTCATCGACCCCTAAGATCGATCTAGTAATGATCAAATTTCTATTCTCTTTACTAAATCATGTAAAACTTGATGTTCAAAAAAATTCGGAAAATCTTATTTATTTATCGTAATAGGAATCTTATTTATTTATCGTAATAGTTTCTTATTACTAAGAATAACATATTCAATTCCTAGAATTGATAAAATAGTATTGAATTGCATAACAAAATGATTATACTAATCAAATAGTATTTTGTAAGGGCATGTTGGTATAGTTATCTATTCATCTGCATATTCCAATTTTTTTGGAATTGCATTTGGAACAACAGAGTTCGAACTAGATCATATAGTTATTGTATTCAATACATTCGATACGGTGCAAAAAATTCTCTCTAGTTTGGGATAGTATATGCATAAGTAAGATTCTTACTTAGAATCTATGTAATTATTTCTATTCTGGGGTTTACATTACATATAAATGAATGTTGAATTCGAATTCCTCATTTTCAAAATTTCGAATTGAAAAGGAGAAAAAGGCTTGATTTTTTCAAGCAATTGATACTGATCAATTGTATATCAATTTGATTTTGTTTATCGTATTAAAGATACGATATGCAATTGAAGATATAATATCAATTTAAGAATTCTTTGTTATTTTAAGATAACAAATCAAAAAATCCGAAATAAAATGAATAATGATTATTATTCAAAATCAAATTCTAGTTAATGGTTCTAATTTGACCTAAATTTTGGAATCTATCACCGAAAATCCTTTTTGATCCTTTCAAGAATTCTTGAAAAGATCAAAAGAAGAAGTTCTTCATTTCATTTAAAGAGTATGCGTTTTGAAATAGAATTGATCGAAGATAACGATCTATTTTGAATAAATCCAATACAAAATAGAACTCTCCTTCTTTTTCGGAAAGAAATAAACAAAATTAATGGATTAAAGAAAAAAAAATTGAATCTTTTTGATGAATTTTGGATTGCATTTGGCGACATGGCCAAGCGGTAAGGCAGGGGACTGCAAATCCTTTATCCCCAGTTCAAATCTGGGTGTCGCCTTTTCAACAAGATACTTAGAATTCCGTTTTCTATATGTTATTCTTAAAATCCAATTTGTTGATACTGGATTTTTCTAATTCCTAGTTCGACAAAATCAAAAAACTTATCCAGTGGAATTCAAAAAAATCAAGAAATAGGTTTAAGAGTTTTAGTAACAGCCTTTCTCTCTTTCATAAAAAGAGAGGCAATAAGCTTAGGTAAAATAAAAAATATGGAAAGTCTACAATAATGATAGTTATGTATCTTTATAATCCATTTGGGTTTTTTTCAAAAAAAAAGTTTGTACGGCAAAATTATCTGTCCTTAAGGTTTTCTAATTTCATGAGGAATTCTATATATTCGAAGCACAATATATTTTTTTATTGGTTTCTCAACAGCCTTATAAATAGAAATCAGAATCTTTTTTTGACTCTTTACTATACTAAAAATTTGATTATGATTATTGATCAATAATCGAATATTTACTTCATAGAAATAGGAGAACAATTCATATGGATTTAGTCAGTTTTGCTTGGGCTGCTTTAATGGTAGTCTTTACATTTTCACTTTCACTTGTAGTATGGGGAAGGAGTGGACTTTAGTTAAGAGAATTTATTGAGAAATCGATTGAGTAATCAAATAATATCAATTGTTTGATGGATGGATCCTTTTTCTTGCAAAGCTTTATAAAAGCTTGTCTCTCTTTCACAAGATACCACTGAAAAGAATACGGTATTTCATAGGATAGAAAAAAATAATGAATAATAATTCATTTGATTCCATAATCAAGGATTGATTCTAGTTTCGTTGTATTTTAAAACCAAAATCTAGACATGATAGATAGGAAATTTTTGAACCAAAAAATTCCTAACGTCATTAATCGAAAATAACCTATAGTAGGGAATATTCTCTACTGCGAAAGAATATAGTTCTTTCTTTCGCAGTAGAGAATTCGCGTTCGTTTTAGTTAAAACTTGGGATTCTTTTTTTTTTTTTTTTGAAAGCTTTCTTTTATTTTTTTAATGATGGATAAGAATTTCCAAATCAAGTTTGATTCAATTTAATCATTTTGACTGACTGTTTTTACGTAGATAATAAGTAAAAAAGCAGTAGGAACTAGAATGAACAGTGCAGTAGCAATAAATGCGAGAATATTGACTTCCATAATCTCATTTTTCCCTTTTTTTGTTTTCGCAATAACTCGGTCGGGATGTAATCCCATAGAGAGGAGATATTGAGCTCCTATAAATACAGAAATTTTTAAAAGATGGCTTGCATCCTGATAATATTGAATTGGATCCTTTATTCATAATAAAGGATATCTGATCTATCAAATCAATTCATCATTGAGAATTCAATCGTATAACATAGGAAGATCTTTTTTTTTACCCATACTAATTTGAGAATGGGATTTTTTTATTGGATTTGAAACCTTTTCCACTTTTTGTGTTCTAGAACTTACTGTCTGTCTTCTTTAATCTTCAAAAAATTTTCCTTGCTTTTTCAATTAGAAATTAAATACAATTAAGCATTTTTATATGACTCAAATCCTATAGTCAGTTATACACATATCAAAAAAAAAGACTCGAAGTACCATGGGAGAAAGAATACACAAAAAATCAAATATTCCAAGAAAGAAATTCACTGAAAAGGCTTATTTCTTGGCCTTCTCTTTTATTTTAGTGAGTCTCTCCTTTTTCGGATTTGGAATGAAATGCATACATTCCAAATTTTAGTCTACTAGTTGAATGAGAATAGTAGAGCATATACAAAAAATCGGAACTAAAAACTCAAAGAAGTTTAGTTTAATATTCAAACTACTTTGTTTTTGAAGGTAATTATACAAAGTTGATTTTTTATCAAAAAAAATGAATCAAACTTGTATATCATAGTAAAATGGGATAATTTCGTTGATCAAGAACAGTTGAAAAAAAAAGGAGTGTTGATGGTATAAATCAAAGACTAAATATAGTCTTTGATAGTATTCGAAAAATCAGTATATGAGAAATCATTACCGTATCATCAATAGATAATAGTCAAAAAAATAAGATTTCTGCATCGATATTTATGTGGTTGAAAAATACGAAACGAAAACAAAAGAGATATTCATTCCCATAATTATTAAAAAAGAGATCTTGCTTGTTTTATGCTTCCCTTTTTCCACGAGAAAGGAAAAAAAATTCAATAAATTTTTCGGATTCTAGTTCGGGACTGACGGGGCTCGAACCCGTAGCTTCCGCCTTGACAGGGCGGTGCTCTGACCGATTGAACTACAATCCCAGCGAAGCAAGTATAAATGGAATACCATTCCATTTAGCTGTACCTTTTTTACAAAAGGGTATATTGATATATATCCCCTTTTCACATATGATATATATCATAGTACTAGTGACACAGATTACTAGTAATCTTTTCTTTTTTTCTTTTTTCATGAGACTTTATGAAAGGTATTACTGAACTTAAAAAACGTTCCATTCTTAGAAAGAAAAATGAATGAGAATGTATGTAGAATATGTATACATACATGCACTCTTCTCATTCATGTAATGAATGAATGGAATGGATGGTTTGGCATTTCCTTTTCTTGAAGTCCTTAAAGAAAAGGAAATGCCAAATATAAAAAGAGGATAAATCAATTATATTAATTTCTAATATACGTATTCATAGAACAGCATTATTGTTCATAAAACAATAATAATGGGCCGAGCTGGATTTGAACCAGCGTAGGCATATCGCCAACGAATTTACAGTCCGTCCCCATTAACCGCTCGGGCATCGACCCTGGATAATTCTAGGGTTAATTCTTCCTTAACCCTAGGCTTCTTGATAAACACGGGAGAATTCATCTTAGGTTTCTTGACCTGGGGTAATTCATCATTAGGTTTCTTGAGAAAATATTATCAACTTTTTACCTTACCCCCAGGGGAATTTGAATCCCCGCTGCCTCCTTGAAAGAGAGATGTCCTAACCGCTAGACGATGAGGGCAAATCTGTTTACATATCGTAAGAAGTCAGTATTTCAATTATATTACGAATTTTTTTACTGTCAATATATTATATGCCTAACACTTCGTTCAATACATGCTTAAATACGCTTAAATCGGCGTTTTTTTTTTTTCAATTGTTAGAATTTTGTGTCATTTTGTCATCAAAATACCTTTTAGAGCGTTTATACGCCATTTTATGGCGTTTTAGGATTTTTTTATTTGATAATTGATTCATGAACCATCCTATGCTAAATTCTAAGAAAAGGGATCTAACAAAAAAAGATCGGTTGAAGCATTTCTTCAATTTAGGTAATTATTTAATTAGCCTGCTCGAAAGAAGAGAAATACTTCATTTTAACTTGAGTAAAGCATAGCTCATTGCTTCCTTTGATGTTCAAATCAAATATACTGCACACTAAGCTATAAAGAAAATCAGAAAATTCTCTTTTCTATTTCATTCAAAAAGATTCGGTGTTTCCGTTCATACATAGTATGAAATTTTTCATCACCTATTTCAATAGAATTTATTGAACTTATATCAATGTAGGTGGAATTAGCCCATTTACCCTATTTTGGTGTAAAAAAATAGATTGTTTCTGAATAAATTCCTATGCCTTATAGGAGTATATCTATTCAAATAGAATAGATATTCTCAAAAAATCTGTAAGTAATATTTCTGACTATGTAAATCTGTTATAAATTAATTATGCGAACCCCTTCTAATGAAAAAGGAAAATGGCTAATTCATTAATCAAAATGGATATGCCCTTTTAACTCAGAGGTAGAGTAACGCCATGGTAAGACGTAAGTCATCAGTTCAAATCTGATAAAGGGCTCTCGCTACTATTCATTTCGTAAGATGACATCCATGAACTGATCAGCAGTAAACATGAAATGAGGTTTTTTTTAGCACCAAAAAACAAAAAAGAATTTTTTTACAGGTTTTTTTCCTTAGGACTAATGAGAATTCGGAGGGAAATTTGAAGAATCCGACAAAGTGACATCAGCCACAGGGTAAACTCGGACTTCCCAACCGATTCTATTCTAGAGAGAGGTCAACGATAAACATAGACAATAACCCCACTCAGTTTCTCACTATCCAAAATGATGCTATGATTGCGTTTTTGAATAATAGATAAGGAGTTTGGGAAGCCGAAAGTCATCGGTTCAAATCCAAGAAAGCCTTTCTTTTCCACTAAACTCAAATTTTATACCTTGTTCTTCAAGCGAACTCTGTCAAAAAAAAAAAAAAAAAGAAAAAATGAGCATAAAAATGAGAAAGAATATAATGAATTTGAATTTTTTTTCGTTATTTTATGAGAATGAATATCCCATTCTCATAATGACTAATTGGAATAATTGAATCTTCTTAGGAGTAAGTTTGGCCATAGTGAGTGACATAGTCTTATTAATGTTTCAATATTCCAATTTTTTGTTCTGGGAGGCATGACATAACGGAAATATTCTAGAATATTTGCAAACCAAAAAAGTGTTCTTATTTCTACATCTACATTTTTCTTAGAAAATCCACTATTTTCTTTCAAAACGAAACGAAAAAAATAAGTGGACCTAACTCATTGAATAATGACTCTATCAACTATTCTGATAATTAAATTCGATAATAGATAAGATTTTCTAAGCATAAGCGGATTCTTTTTATTTCCTTAGACCACAGCAAAACAAGAATTTGCCAATATTTACGATTTGATATTTTTGTTATTGGATATTGATTCTATAGGATCAAATTATTATTCCTTTCTGTTATATAGAAAATATTGAGAAAAGTTTACTTCAAAAATCGATTTTGAAATATCTTTCCTTCACGAATTAATATTGTTTTGTTGTTTTGCCAATACA